>JAOVVI020011155.1:0-12760 GCA_028571085.2 Nepenthes alata
AAAATAATATATTATATAAATATCTTATTTATTAAAATATGTAAATAATAATATTATAAAAAACAAAGATAAAAAATATGTTATCTTATATATATATATATATATTAAGATTTTTGGTCGCCGTGCGTTTGCAGCCCATTATTCGATTTACGCAAGCCAAGCAGGCTCGCTCTCTCCACTAAAGCGCCCTACGGCTGAAGAATTTCGTATCGCATGCCCTCCGCCATCTCTTTCTAGTTTCTCTTTCTGGACCTGAAAAGGAAGATCTTTTTTACTTTACTTAGAACACTATAGGGTTTTGAGTCTCCCACTCTCTCCAGCTAAAAGAATCCGAGGCCCCGATGCCTTCAATCCTAATCTCCTCCTCCGAAGCCACATAGTCGTTCAACTCACGCTCAATTTATTTCTCTTCAAAAACCCCATTTCATCTCATGGACTGAATCAATGCCCAAACCCTAGTTCCTTGCGCAGCTCAAGCCTAGCATATCTTTTTGTCTGGTTTTCTCCTTAGATCACTGTAATGTCTTCAGCATCTAAGCCCCTTCTACTGATCAGGTAGGGTCATTATAATTTCCCACATTACTGTTTTTATTTAAGCTTTTTAAATTTGCTGATTCCCACTCGGAATGAACGCTCAGCGTCTACACTGACGTGGGTTTCATATGCTGTCGCTGATACCAACCTATTTCCTCTCCAATATGAAATGGCGGTGGTTCGTTTTTTGCAGAGGGAGTTGTTGAAGGTGGTGGTGGGAGGCTGGAAGCCATGGACGGTGAAGAGCATGCCATTCTTTTGGCGTGCGTTATATCCGGCACTCTTTTCGCTGTTCTGGGTTCTTCATCGTTCTCCATACTATGGGCTGTGAATTGGCGACCTTGGCGCCTCTATAGGTACATACTCTATTGTTCTCCTGTTGCCATATTATACCCCAGTTCCTAGTTTTAGTTGGTGCTGCTTTGTACAATTCTTAATCATGTTGCCCTTCTCCGAATTGTAATGCATAATCTTGTAGATTTCGGTAATTTTATGGCTTATAAGTTGTCTGGTTGGCTGGCCATTTGTCATTTACTTGTGTTGAAAGGTTTTGCGGGTTAATGACTCTGTCTTTTGGCCCAATTTTTGATTTCATCGATCTTGGATAAATGCATTACCTGGTATGATAAACAGACATGGACCTGATGGTGCCAAGTAGTTGATAAGTGCAGTGTTCAATTTTCAATCCAAAATTGATTTTGAATTCGATTCACAAAAGATCTTCTCTCCCAACCTTAAGGGTACTGAGGTGATAGTGGCATTGTTAGGGTTGACCTTGAAGACCTCTGGCCCTTTGTCTGTATTGAAAAAAATTGAAATTTTATTTGATAGACAGATGTCTATTTAATGGATATTCCTTGGTAAGGTGTTTTAGAGTAAAGGATCGATGTTCCCAGCTGTGTTTCATTTAGAATATTTGGCAGCAATTATTCTTGAAGATAAAATGGGAGGATATCATCTCCTGACTATCTCATTGGGAATGTAATTTTGAATCGAAGATGGATGAGATTGAAATGCATATTTTCTATGTTTTCTATGAGATTGAATGTAACCTTGAAGACCTGACTATTTGCAGATTCCTTTTCCATATTTTCTATGTCATCTAGAAGAAGAAATGCATTTGGTATGTAGCCCATGCTATTTTTGCCTAATAAAATTGAATTTAAGTATTATATCAATTAAACTTGCACCCGTTGTTCTGGCCATTGAGTATAGACTTAAGTGAGAGCTTCTTGCTGTGATTTGTGGCTATGTTAATCAAATACATACCTGTGAAACCAAAATAAATTGGAAAATCTGTGTTACAATGTCCATGCATGCACTTTTCAACAAAGTTATATCTCCACATATTAACATGGAAATATCTGATTATTAAGGGAGCTTTAATGCCCTTGAGCATCAATTTTTTTTGCGGTTATTTAGTATATCTTGCCATTCCATTGATATCTAGTAATGTCTTTATACCGATCAACATAATATATGTTCCTCCTTTACCGTTGTTTCAGTTGGATATTTGCCCGCAAATGGCCACCTATACTTCAAGGACCCCATCTGGGTATTTTTTGTGGTCTATTCAGCCTGTTTGCTTGGATAATTGTCATATCCCCCATCCTGGTGCTTATCGCATGGGGATCTTGGTTGCTTGTAATATTGGGTCGAGATATAATTGGTCTGGCAGTAATAATGGCGGGCACTGCTCTGCTTCTGGCATTCTATTCTATCATGCTTTGGTGGAGAACACAATGGCAGAGCTCAAGTATGTTTTTTCCCTGCTTCCTTGCTTTTTTTCCCCCAAAGGGAACTATATTCTATTGACTTTAGTGGCGTCGGGATGCCTTTTTGTGCTTGATAAGGGCATCCTATTCGTTGACAGTAAACAGAGGACTTGATTTTCGATGAAATAATTTGGTCATAATTAAATGGTTAGATTTATTGTAGATGTAAATGATCACTTTGGTTTATGGAGGTAATGATTAAAACCACTCGGAATGATTGGTCTGATTTAAGTTATTGAAACAGATTGATATTGCCAAACCTGAGCATGTTAACAACCAAGTTGCTGGGCTATTCTTCCAACTTTAAAAGGGAAGAGCTTTTGGTGCTAGACATTTTTGTTTTAGTGAACATAGGTTTTGACCTAAATCATATGATTGAATTCAAGCGCCTGGAATTTTCAACTATGGATAGGATATTGCATTCATTTTATTAGGATGTAATTGGGATCAAGCTGGTCTGTTTGGGGAAGAGGAATTTGCTGGTGAATGGTCCTTTTGAAGGAGAAAGAGGCAAAATGTATTGGCACTGGTTGCCTTGGCAGTTATTAGGAAGATCAGGAAGGAATATTGCTTTCTTTGAATATGTTGATCTCAGATCCATGTGGTTTTTTCATGTTGAATGGTTATTAGCTTTCATTGAAATTATCTCAATGATATATATTCACTCCATTATGACCCAGATATCATGGTTTCACACCATGAAAATAACTTTTCTACAAGGTTGTGGTAAGGCTTTGTACATCTGATTCTCTTCAAACTCCTAGATATGGGAGCATCATGCACTGTTCCTTCTTTTTTTACTACTTCTAACTATTGTGTGCATTGACATTCCATTTACATAATGAAATGAAATTTTTGTTACTCAATAAAGAAAGATCTTAAACTATTATAACATTTTAAAGAGGAAGGAGGCAAGCAACAAAAATGGAGTATTTGTAAGAAAAATGAAATTGTTATTAAAAAGCTAGATGAATAATCATTTTGTCATCATGTAGCTGTGTTAGTTGGGGACAAAAGATGATGTGTTGTTACCCTTTGCTCTAGAGATACTCAACCCCACCCTTCCCAAGAGTCACTGAAGAATGAAGGGCAAGAAATCATCTCTCTTCTATGTTCAACTGTCCTTTTCTCTTCCTCCCCTTTCTTTCATTCCTGCTCATACTTGACAAAGCAGGGACCAGGGCTCCCCCTCCCAGGTGCATCGGACCTGATCTATTTTTTTTGGGGGGTGGGGTTGGTTGTAGTTTTCTCATTTGCCATCTTCTCAATCCACCGGTGTGCAAGTAAATACACCATATTTCTTTCTTTTTTCTCGACTAACCTCAATTTCAGTAATGTTGTTGCTAGGAGTGCCAATTAAGTGGGTTGAGTAGGTCATAGCCAGTGAGATATTTTTTCTCTGTCAATACCTGTCCATTAGTAATCAGTAAGAAAATGTCTGCACATACCCATTTATTCAGGTAGGTGGGTTGTTAATATACTTCCAATTAAGTAAAAGTTTCAAAAAGAATAGAAAGTCAAACAATTTTGACATTACAATTTTCAAAAATAATAGAAAATCTAATAACTTGACATTTGATTCAAGAAAACGATATTACATATCAACAACTAAGCAGCTGGTAGCTTTGAAATCTGAATATTTTGGATTTAACAACTCAACAAATTTAAGATAATATGATTTTAGGTAGTTATATATTCCCCCCACCCCCTTAAGCATTAAAGATAATACAGTGAAATGTTCAGGTTTGTTCTAACCATGTTAGCTAGTTAAGATATCAACTTAAACTGACGCAAATGATGACCACGTCCATTTTTCTAAATCCAAATGAGCCACTTAAGGAAAGCTATCATGTGGGCACAATTATTTTAGCCGGGTAATCCAACACAAGTAGACTTTTTCTGGTTCATGTTAGTACTGGCCGTTTCAGTTCCACTGCCAACCATGAGAGAGATCTACATGCCTACTGCTTTAGGTCAGTTTCTACTTTTTTATTCTTCCACTTTTTTTTTTTTTTGGAGGAAGAAAATTCAGAAAAGATAGCTTCTCCAAGATCCCCAATTGTTTCAAAAAACTTATAAGATCTTCTCTTGTCAGCCATATTCTCCATGTATTCTTTAATCATAAGAGCAAATTTTAGGATTTATATAAAACAAATCAAAGTATATGTTGATTTTGTTACGACTTGATAGTTTCGGTACAGGAAAAGCTAATGATATATCCATTTGGAGTCAATCACCAAAGGCAGTCTTTGTTAGATATGCTATCTGTGGAATGTGGCTTATTTTTTAGGAAGAGGTATAGCAGCCTAGAAATTTAGTATGAGGGTGTACATAGAATTTATCCTCTTGCTTTAAAAAATGGTGGCCACAGGTTCAAAGAACATGATCTTGTCCCTTGTTTGCCTGAGGGGGAGAGCTACTTAATAATTGAGGGGGAAGTTGACATGTGAAAATAAGTGGAAATAAGCCTTAGTTTGTGTTTGTGTTGTAAGTTGTGTTTTTGCCACTGGATTTATTTTGGGAGTATGGTTGATGTGAGTAGCATCTATTAAGCATATTCCATATATATATATATATATATACAAACTCAATTTCCCTTTTAGATGTCATTGAGGTGAGTATTTATCTATTGAGAAACTTCCAACCTCAACTGCAATTTATTTTGGTCTTGCTATATTGTATACCACGGTTACAGAAATGAGAAGCTGGGATATACACTTAGCCTTTTGTTTTTCATTCTAATTTCTTCTTCCTGGATTTTATGTTTACAGGGGCTGTTGCTTTTCTTCTTCTTCTTGCTGTCGCATTGCTTTGTGCGTACGAGCTTTGTGCCGTGTATGTCACTGCAGGGTCTAGTGCTTCTGAGAGATACTCTCCTTCTGGCTTCTTTTTTGGTGTATCTGCCATTGCCTTAGCAATCAACATGCTTTTTATCTGCAGAATGCTTTTCAATGGTAATCCTTTAAATGCTATTGTGAAATTGTTTAAGTGTTCTATTCCATGACTCTTCTAGAATGATCCTTCTTGATATTTTAGAGAGTGATGGATCTTCTGACTTATGAAAACAATTTTTTAGTCCTCTATTTATTTGGTCTAACTTCTGTTGATGTATACTTCTTCATGACAAACTTTGCAGGAAATGGATTAGATGTAGATGAATATGTGAGGAAGGCATACAAGTATGCGTATTCTGATTGCATTGAGGTAGGCCCTGTAGCTTGCTTGCCTGAACCGCCTGATCCCAATGAGCTATATCCTCGTCAATCGAGAAGGTAGGTGCCTGATATTCTTTATTCTTGCTCTAACTTCTAAACTTATTTCAGTTGCATTGCATGAGTTATTTTCTACTGCATATGTGATTCTTGCCCACATTGCTGAATTATAGTTTTATTAACTCTTGCAAACATCTGTTCTCTTTTTCCGCCTTTTTTGGGAGACTGCCAGTGATTCACTTCTTTTCCATCGTCCACTCCCCACGCCAAAACAGATGTTACAAAAGGGAGAATCCTCCTATTTCCATAAGGATGTCAATTGTTGGTCCATAGTCACTCTGACTTCTCTGTTCTTTTTTTGTTTTTTTTAAGTGATGTCTAGCTCACCCTAGTAGAGGTTGACCACAGTTAAATTGTCTTTGAGCTATGTGTGGAAGTTTGCTTTCCAAAAGTGATAATAATTCAAGTACTTATGTCCTGTACTAGACTCAATTGGAAAATATCCACCAAAGTTATGGACACATTTATTGTGATGCCCATACCCAGGTCTGAGTAGTGAGTACCGTAGGGTGTGATTCCTTGCAATGGTAAGTTGACTTAAACAGGTTTATGTCTACCCACCGACTGCCTAGTTTATACCTTTGTCTTCTGCTTATGTGCGGTGCCATGTTGTATCCAAGTTTTTCTCAATTACAAAGAGAAAATTATGCTGTTGTTTGCTTCAACATTAAATAATAGATTTGCATGTACAGGGCTTTGCACTTCGGGATTCTTTACCTTGGCTCACTTTTGGTTCTCCTTGTGTACTCGATCTTGTATGGTCTTACAGCAAAAGAGACGCGGTGGCTGGGGGCCATTACTTCAGCTGCTGTAATTATACTTGGTATTTTACCTGCTGGTTTCTGCCTTATTTAAATAAGTGTTATTTGCTTTGTGAATGCTAGGTCTTTGGTTAATGATTATCCCCTTGAAGAAGAAAGTGTCTAATCACTAATGCTGTTCTATTACACTTGGAATTACTTCTGTGCAGACTGGAATATAGGGGCATGCCTGTATGGATTTCAGCTTCTTCAAAGCCGTGCTGCTGCACTATTTATTGCCGGCACTTCTCGTATTTTCCTTATTTGCTTTGGCATACATTACTGGTTTGCTTCAGACTCATCAATATTGTAATTGTGGTGAAGTTACTATTTGTTAGCAAATCATCGCAGTTTACCATTCTTGTGATCAGGTATTTGGGACATTGTGTTAGTTATGTGGTAATGGCATCAGTGTTGCTAGGAGCTGCTGTTTCTCGCCATCTTGTGGTTACTGATCCTTCAGCTGCACGAAGAGATGCCTTACAGAGCACCGTAATTCGCCTAAGGGAAGGATTTCGTCGGAAAGAACAAAATAGTTCATCTAGTTCTTCTGAAGGATGTGGCTCGAGTTTGAAACGCAGCAGCAGTGCTGAAGCAGGTCACCTTGGTGGTGGGATTGAGGCTATCAGCAGAAATGTAGTGCAGTGCACAGGTGATGCTGGTAGCTGGAACAATGCTGTTCTATGTGGAACCACAAGCTCCCACGAGGGTGTCAACAGTGATAAGAGTGTGGATAGTGGAAGGCCAAGTTTAGCAATACGTAGTAGTTCTTGTCGCTCACTTGCTCAGGATCCTGATGTAGGACCATCCTTTGCTGAGAAGCATTTTGGTCATGACAATTCTCTGGTGGTCTGTTCTAGCAGTGGCCTTGAAAGCCAAGGTTATGAGTCTAGTGCATCAACGTCAGCCATTCAGCAACTGGTAGATCTTAATTTAGCTCTTGTAAATCAGGAAAAGCTGAATGACCCAAGGGTTGCAGCTATGCTTAAAAAGCGGGCAAAACATGGTGATCATGAATTGACTAATATGTTGCAGAATAAAGGATTAGATCCGAATTTTGCAATGATGTTGAAGGAGAAGAGCTTGGACCCAACTATCCTAGCATTATTGCAAAGGAGCAGTCTGGATGCTGATAGAGATCATCGGGACAACACTGATATTACTATAATTGACTCAAACAGTGTTGATAATGCTTTGCCCAATCAAATTTCTTTTTCTGAAGAGATGAGGCTTCGGGGGTTGGAAAAATGGTTGCAACTTTGTAGACTTGTTTTGCATCATGCCACAGGTACTCCGGAACGAGCATGGGTTCTTTTTAGTTTAGCATTCATTTTTGAAACGGTGATTGTGGCTGTTTTTCGTCCAAGGACAGTTAAAGTTTTGAATGCGACGCATCAGCAGGTGAAGCTTGCAAATTTGAATTTACACTATGAGGGGTATACATCTGTTTTGGCTTTCTGAATTTAAAATTTGGTATTTTACCCTGTAGTTTGAATTCGGAATCTGTGTGCTGCTTCTATCACCTGTCATTTGTTCAATTATGGCTTACTTCCATTCTCTTGAATCAGAAGAAATGTTTATGGCATCAAAGCCTCGCAAGGTACTATAATGTTCTTTGTATTGCATTTGATTTGATAGTATTCCTTTTCATATGCTTGAAATTAAACACAATCTGATTTCAGCTCGATTTTGATGGTTTATTACATGACCCTTAAGCTGCCACTGGCATTATGTAGACCTCCGTGATCACTATTTTTGAATTTTCTGTCAACTTTATGTGCATTAACTTCTTCTGATGGTCTTGGTATCTGGAAAAAAAATTGTTCTCTTCAGGTTTGGCTACCATTTTATCTGAAGGGTGCTAATTTTGCAGCGGGTTTAGTATTTTATTGGTTTTACAGTCATTTATTTATTTCACATTCTTTTGAAGGAAAATGGGAGTTTAGGGGCTTAAAACTGACGAGTACTGTTATGGATTTGAATTTAATGAATTATTTAGTGTTACAGAATTCTATTGAGGCATGCTTAATAAGATATTTTAATTATCTTGTCATGGAGTAGAATGATCTGAGTCCATGATATTAGTTACAATTTTTTCCCAAAAATTCTCTATTTCTCTCTGGTTTCTCCCTGTTTTGTTTTTGTGCTGGTGCCTTGCATATTTAACCAATCTCTCTTGATGGGATTTGTTACTACCCTTTGTTGAGGAAGTTACATTTAAGGTTTTTGAGTTGGGAGTGGGCACCTGGTGATTTCGTTTTCTTTCCTTTTTTTGTGAGCAAATTATCCGCTTTGGTGTACATTGATTCCAGATTCCTATTTTACCTTTGTTTTGGCATGCAATGTGCCTAACATTAATTTGTGGGGAGTGAGTCAATTAGTAGGGATAAGATTTTATGAACCACTTTTTGCTGATAATAATTGCCTCATTTACTTGGAATGTGTACCTGATATGCTCAGCTATTTGACAACATTTTACAATTTATCTAACTATGATTTCCTAAGTCTAAGGATCAATTATACAATTGTTGCAAAAACAATCTATTGTCAGTCTAGTGACATAGGAGCCAAGGTCTATGTAGGCGACTTGGCACTGGAATTTCGGAAGGCAAGCCAAAGAGAAGGCTTGGTTAGTCTTTTGGGGGATAAGAAATAAAAGGTAAATTGACCATTGTGTGCAATGTAGACAATTATTTCTGGGAGGGCTTCTTATCTATGGAAAAAAAAGTGGTGTTAAAATAAAGGAAGGACACAACATTTACGAAGTCCTTGGTAAATACAATTTGCGAACTTCAAACTATTTGTCCTCTCCAATGTAGTGGTTCTTCTGTCCGGATGAAGAGTGATCATTTCCTTTTCATGCTCTCTCTACTTACGGTTTATCTGCTGTATTTTTTAGGAGTATGACTTAGATCATTGGTTCAGACATTGTCTATTAACTTTTGTAAATGTGCTTATTTAAATCAACTAAGAAATAAAATATCTCCCTTCTATTTTTTTGGAATTCTCAATGTCACACCAACTGGAGTTTGCAGTGATGAGACTAAAAAATTTGAAGCTTGACAAGATCCTGGGCTCCATGGCTAGGAAAGTCACATTAGGATGTGATGGGTATACGACAATATGGGCTGGCCCACGGTCAAAGAAGGCCCAAATGGCCTGCTGGACAGTCAACTCAAAAACGGCTTAACAGGAGGCGAATGCCCAAATCCTGAAGGACTTAAGACGGTCAATGCCAGCGTTGACAGTCCAGACTTCAGCAGGCGGCTAACTCGCGTACAGACGGTCAACTCGAGTGTTGACCGGATGTACTGTAGCGGCGGGCCCAAAAAGGCTTCAAACCTGCTACGGCCCAGGCCCAAATTGGCAGGCGAACACGTTCACAAAAAGCAACGGTCCTTTCATGTTCACATGCCTTTCCTAAAAACTGATTTTCTCTAAACAAAACAGTCACAAAAGCATGAGACGATCTGAAGATCCGTTGCACTGTACAACAGAAAAAGAATCCATCAAATCACAACTGTCAAGCCCACCAACTCTGAGAAGGCCGCCGTTGCCAGTCCGGAGGAACACGCCACCTTGCCTAGAGAATGTGGCTCTCCTGCCAACCATAAAAGCTTAAGATCTTCGTTCTGGAGGACAGATGTTCGTACAAGCTCATATACGCACAGGCATTCTCAGACACATAGGCTCACAAATAAACACGAAAGCTCACTCAAAAACGGAAGCTCTCTTACTCACTCTCTAACCTATCTTCCTGAGAACATTGAGAACAAGCTCCCAAAAAGGCTTCCTACAGTCTCACCCACAAACACTTATAGAGCTTGAACAGAGGCTCATCTTCTCTTTCTCTTTACACAAGCATTCGTTCTCCAATCCCACCAAAGGCCTCCAGATTCCATGAGACATTTTTGACTTTTCGAGAGTTGTTTCCTAAAATTTTTACGCTTTTGGGATGTCGCTTCCTCACGCTCTCTGTGAGCAGGAAGCGAGAGCTCACACTCTCGACGAGCCAACACTCCTGACCATCCCACTCTCTATCTCTCTCTCTTGCTTTTCAGTTTACCTTCCTTGCTTAGAAGGCTTTTACTGACTTAAGCGTCGGAGTATTTTCGGTGGGACAACCTCCCGCTGACACACTGACCTCTCGTTCACTTTAGTGGTGTGTAAGATTCGAAATCAGTGAACAGACCCGGGTCAAGCAATCCAGATGGATCCGAATCTGTTCGAAGTCGGATCCAGGTACGCATCAAAATTATAGAGGAAAAAAATACTATGTGAGAAAATTTTTGATAATTTATTTTAAGAAAATAATTTAGCTTTCTCAAGTAATGAATTTATTTATTTTTACATTAAGTAACGAGAATTTTAGGGTTACAATTATTTTTCTCTCTATATGTGTGTCTCTTCAATGAAGAGAACAAATGTGTATATTAAGAGAGTTAAAAATTAGGTAAAAAAATATGCACCATTAAAAAAAACAGCGTCTCATTGCTCATGTTACTTAACGTGTATCAGGCACAAAAGTAAAGTGGCCTAAAACACATATGCTACTCAAACGCATATCAAATGTGAGTATTATGGGTAAAATACGCTCATATACGGATTAGGTACATATTGAGCATTAATGTATTCGACAAAATACATGCATATGCAGCTCAGGCGCAAGTACTCTAAATAAAATACAATCATGAGTGGATTCTTATACACGGATGTAGGTATTCTAAATAAAATGTGCTTATACACGGATCCGATGCACATTGAGCGTGGGTGTTGTCACATCCTCGACTTCAAAATCGAATATATTAATTATTTAATTCATAATTAATTTAAACCAACTTTTATCCTTAAGAATTAAATATTCAATTATTTATATTAGTGACTTAAAAACCTGAAATGAATATCGGGACCCGAATCTACGAGTCAAATACCACTATATTGCCAGAATTAATATAAAAATCAAACTACAAGACTTAAATGTCACGTCTGAAAGTAGTTTCAAAGACAGATATTATGACGAATTACGTCATAGACCTGTCATTAACCATAATCATAATTGGTTATCTTTTTATTACCAATTTATCGATAAATAATTTAATTTGTCAATTGGACGTGAGTTTTTCCTGTTGATATCATGATCGACTGTACATGAATAACAATATAATATATGTAGAATCTAAATATATTGTCACCTCATCTGTGACTCTGACGCCAACCCAAATAATATGATGTCAATTTTTTATTAAGAAAAGATGTCTGTTTATTACCAAAATCAATTATACACTAATCTGCAAAAATAATAAACATTCATAAAATTTATCAATCCGAAATTGAAACCATTTATTGAGATACATTATTTTTTACATTCATAAATAGTTATACACATTTAGTATAACAATTGATACATAACTATACAACATCATCCTATGCATCAAAACTATCCAAAATTTCATATCATTTTCATCACAGTTTACAACTAAAATTAAATTAAAAATTAACAATTAAGTAAAGTACATACTATCTAAAAGCATAAGTTAGTAAAAATGATATCTCCAGAAGTATAAACTAAAAACTTTGATTTTCACTCTTATTCATTAGATAGAAACTCATGCGAATCATCTAAAGGTTTAATAAAATAATAAGAGAGTGAACCAAATATTTAATAAGGTATAATATATAATAAATAATATGTAATCTTTATACTTAAAACATAATAGTTGGAATAGAGATCATAATGAAATACAATGACATAAGAATGAACAGTTTACTTTTGCAAAACTGTTTTAAATTTCTTATCTTATTTTTTCTTAATCTTATTTATCAAACATGCTGAAGATTTATTTTCTTTAATGATCAGAGCCAGTAGGTCTTACTATCTAAAAGAGTGATCGATCGAAACCTAGATTGTGTTTCTTCTTTACACAATTAAGGGCCTAACCTCCTATTTGAGATCCATAAGTGGGACATTTATATTTACTCCTATAGACGGGTCAAAATCGTATCATGGTAACAAATTTTTAGACAACGATCCTCCACTATAATATACTAAAGTATACCAAAATATACTGTTTATTGAATAATCTTTGGTCTAGTTTCTTTACTTTCTTTACTTAAGAAAAAACTCTACACTTTATTTCTCTATTTTTGGTTCTCACCCTTTTGGAGAACGGCTTATCTTTTTAAATATAATTATAGAGTTTTTTTTCCTTTTCATACTGTCATATATATTTTTATCATAATAATTTTATAAACATAAAATATAATAGTAAAATATGCAAAAAAAAATTAAAAAGTTCAGTACAATTTTAATAAATATACAGTACATAATTAAATATATAGTATATTTTAGGCATATACAAATAACATGTAATACTTTAAA
>JAOVVI020011156.1:0-12760 GCA_028571085.2 Nepenthes alata
TCCACCGAAGCAATTGCATTCATACCCATAAAACTTGTTTATACATACATAGTCATGAAAGTTCAATTACAAAAATTCATATATTTCAACCGAATTATTACAATAAAACTGCTTCGTTCGGGTAACTCCAAAATATGATTCTGAGTCGTTAGGATCATTTAGACGGAGCTCTAGTCATTCCATCTTATCAGGCACGAGCTCACTAGTTTTATCTGCAGGGGGAGAAAATAGAAAATAGTGAGCCGGAGCTCAACAAGGTACACTCAGATTTTTTCGTAAAACGTTTGTGTTGTAAGGCGGATACAAATAATGGAGAAATGAACAAATGGAAAAATGAACAAATGGAGAAATGAAAAAATGAAGAAATGAAAAAATAAAGAAATGAAAAAATGAAGAAATGGAGAAATAAAAAAATGAAATCATGGCAATACATAATGTACAGAAATCAGGAAAGCCGGAGCAATCAAACTCTGGAAATCGGGACAGAAAAACAGAGTCGGTCTTATTATAAATATTTCTCTTATCTTTTATTTTTACCGGTAAAGGAATCACTAGCAGAGGGGGGCAATAATCGATGATAGATTGTGTATATCTCCCCATAATCATGGCAATACCTCATTGTACAAAGTCTCAAGGACGGCTCTCATTTCCTCATTGTACAAAGCCCGGAGGACGGCTCTCACTTCCTCCTTGTACAACGCCCTGAGGATGGCTCCCTTTCGTTATCCTCGATTACCACCATAATGTTCTAAGTCATGCCGGATAACTTTATCTCCCAGTGCTAAAGTCCGATCTTATTTATCTTGTCATAAGGTCGGTTCACTTTGTCTTTAGTTCTCAATCTGGACGGGCACAAAGCTTTCGGTTGTCATTTTACAAAGTCGATTTCAAATTTATTTTTTTATTCCGGTCAAGTAAAAAGACTTTCAGTTGACATGAAGTTGGTTTTAAATCCATAAATCTCATTCCGGTTAATAATTCTTTATTATGACTCAAGGCCGGTTTGCTTCTCTATTTTTATACAATTCAAGTCAAATCATAAGTTGAGTAGAAAACGAAAAGCAGAAAGCAGCAAGCATGAATTAACCATGAAATCAAAATTATATTTTTGGTCCAATCGTAAAGCAAGCATGACGTCAGAGATGCAATTTATCAGTAGTAATTAAAAATGGCAATTATGATATACTATGTGTTGAAGCATTTAAATCTGAAGAGAACACTTGTAAATTTTTTGAGGTTGGGACTTAAAAACAGAAGTAAAATCTGAGTTTAAAAAGGAAAGGTACACTTGCCTAACTATTGACCGCACACTCCGACTGACTTGAATCTTTTTTCCTTCTTTACTCCTTACCCTTCTTCCTCGCCTGGAATTCCACACCCGTCCCTCAACTGGAACTCAGTATATAAAGAGGAAGGATTAGGCGGAGTAAGTGGGGTGGGTCACCTACTTTATACTTTCCTTTCGGGGTTAGGTGGAAGTAAGTGGGGTAAGTTACCTACTTGGTACTTTCATCTAAAAGGTCAACGGGGTAGTTCACTTGCTCTGATTAGATTAGGAATCTAGTTGGGATCTAATAACAAAGTTGGCCCTTGTCTTTTGAATTCTGTAGTAAATTCTAGCTGGTCAATATTTTCTTCAAAGTCGGTCAACCTTTCTATTGGTGAACCTTTTTGGTCAATGCTTTTTACTCTAATCCGGCCTAACTTTTACTCAAAGCCGACCAATGTTTCTTTTCTCTTATTCAAGGTCGGTCAACATTTTTAAAAACCGGTTAACCCTTCGGTCAACCTTCCGGTTAACATCTTGACGCCGGTCAATGTCTTGACACTGGTCAACATTTTGACGATGGTTAACATCTCGACATTGGTCAATATTTTGACGCCGGTCAACATTATGACACCGGTCAACATTTTGATTATCATTAATTTCGATCTTTCAGTGGTGTAAGGCCACTCCTATTTAAGTCAAAATCAAAACACTCCAATTATTATGTAGCAATATTTTATTTTAATTTTAAACTTCTTTGACTTCGGGATCTCACAATTCTCCCCTACTTAAAGAAATTTTGTCCCCAAAATTTAAATAAAGTTACATACCTTAATCAAACAAGTGGGGATACTTGCTCTAGATTTTTTCTTCTCGTTCCCAGGTAGCTTCCTCAAGTGAGTGATTTTTTCAGAGTACCTTCACCAGAGGACCCGTCTTTGTATGCAGCCTTTGCTCCTTCCGGTCGAGAATTTACAGTGGCTCCTCGACGTAGGATAAATACTTGCTGATTTCCAAGGGTCCGAATTTAATTATGTGTGTCGGATCATAAACATACTTTCGGAGCATGGATACATGGAACACGTCATGTATTTTTGTCAGACTTGGCGGTAGTGTTAGCCTGTAAGCTACTTCTCCGATCTTTTCCAGAACCTCAAAAGGACCAATAAATCGTGGCTTGAGTTTACCTTTCACTCTGAACCGCAATGTTCCCTTAGATGGTGAGACTTTCAGAAAAATAAAATCTCCTATCTCGAAACTTAATTCTTTCCCCCTTTTATCCACATAGCTTTTCTGTCTGCTTTGAGTGATCCTCAAATTATTATGGATCAGTTCTATTTTCTCAACCATTTTCTTTATGATTTCTAGACCCAAAATCCTCAGTTTCTTCCCAGTGAATCGAAAACCTAAATTTCTTTCCATATAGAGTCTCAAAAGGCGCCATTCCGATACTAGTCTGATAATTGTTATTATAAGCGAATTCTGCAAGTGCTAGGTAAGTATCCCAAGTTTCTTTCATTTCTAATACAGAAGCCCTCAACATATTCTCAAGAATTTGGATAGTTCGCTCAGACTGGCCATCCGTCTGAGGGGGATATGAAGTACTAAATTTTAATTCAGTCTCCAATTTTTTATGTAAAATTTTTCAAAACCTTGAGACAAAACGGGAATCCCTATCAGATGTAATGGAGGCAAGAATTTCATGTAGTCTTACGATCTCGTTCACATATAGCTGAGCCAGCTTATTACGCGAATAGGTTGTCCTGATTGCTAAGAAGTGGGCTGACTTTGTGAACCGGTCAACTATAACCCAAACGGCATCATGATTTCTAGAAGTCCTTGGCAGACTCGATACAAAATTCATAGCAATGTCTTCCCATTTCCAGCTCGGGATCGGCATTGGTTGTAACAACCCGGAAGGTTTTCTCCTTTTTGCTTTCAATTGCTGACATACGAGGCATTTCTCCATATAGGCCATGATGTCCCTCTTCATGTTCCTGCATCAGAAAGTTTTCTTCAAGTCTTGATACATTTTATTTATTCCGGGGTGGATGGTATATCTAGACCGATGGGCTTCCTTTAGAATCTTTTCTTTAACTCCTTATTATATGGCACACATAATCGGTCTCTGAACCTCAATGCTCCGTCCGTTCAGATACTGAATTCAACTCGGGACTGCTTACTCAAGTCACTTACAATTTCTACGATGAACGAATCATTAACTTGATTTTCCCTAACTTCACTAATAATCTCAGGTTGGATCTGAGATAAGAAAGGAGCATCCTATTTCCCTTAGCATATTGTCGGACATCACATTGCTTCCGATAGTCTAATAATTCCATTTGCATGATTTGTAATTGAGCCACAATTTCAGACCGTCGACTTATTGCATCCGCAACCACATTAGTGTTTTCAGGCTTATATTGTATCTCACAGTCGTAATCTTTTAAGAAATCAAGCCACCTCCTTTGTCTCATGTTAAGATCATTTTGGAAAAATAGATACTTCAGGCCTTTGTGACCAGAATACATAAGAAAGTTTTCATCATACAGGTAATGCCTTCAAAATTTTTAAGGCAAACACCACAGCAGCTAACTCTAAATCATGGGTAGGGTAGTTCTTTTCATGCACCTTCAGTTGTCTAGACCTGTAAGCTACCACTCTACCATACAACATCAATACACATCCTAAGCATGCCTTAGAGGTATCACAGTACACCTCATAGCCTCCTGATCCTTCTGGAATCACCAATATTGGAGCAGTAGTCATGCAATCTTTTAGCTCCCGAAAACTTTGATCACACTCCTCAATCCATTCAAATTTAACTTCATTCTTCAGTAATCGAGTCAGGGGCATAGCAATTTGTAAAATGTTTTTCACAAATCGTCGGTTGTAGCCTGCCATGCCCAGAAAGCTTCTAACTTCGGTTACAGAAGTCGGCCTACTCTAATTAGTAACAACCTCTACTTTCTTTGTATCCACAGAAATACCACCATTAAAAATTACATGCCCCAAAAATATCACCTTTTCCTGCCAGAATTCATATTTTTCTAACTGAGCATATAACTTTTTCTCACGGAGCACTTAAAGTACCATCCTTAGATGAGTTTCATACTCCTCATAGTTATTTGAATAGATTAGAATATCATCAATAAAAACCACCATAAATTTATTCAGATACTGACTGAACACTCTATTCATTAGATCCATAAACGCAGTAGGGGCGTTCGTATGCCCAAAGGGCATAACAAGGAAATCAAAGTGGTTGTATCTTGTCCGAAAAGCAATTTTGGCCACATCTACCAGCTTAATCCTCAACTGATGATAATCGGACCTTAAATCAATCTTTGAGAACACTCGAGATCCTTACAATTGATCAAATAAATCATCAATACATGACAGAGGATATTTATTTTTTATTATGATTTTATTTAATTCACAATAATCAACACAAAGCCGTAACGACCCATCTTTTTTCCTTACAAATAACACCGGTGCTCCCGAAGGAGACACGCTCGGCCTGATAAAATCCTTGTCTAACATCTCCTATAATTGTAATTTTAGCTCCTTTAACTCAGCACGGGCCATTTTATTCGGGGCCTTAGAAATTGGATTGACATCGGGAACACTAGAGATCTCGAACTCAATCTCCCGATGCGGAGGTAATCTAGGAAACTCCTCAAAAAATACATCTTCAAAATCATGGACGACTAGGATGTCTTTAGCCGCACCTTATGACTCCCAGTGGTGCAGGCATACGCCAAGTAAGCTTTATATCTGCTTCTCACCAGATGTTTGGCATGTAAGACCGAGATCAATACGGGCATCTTCTTCTTCCTAATGACTTGGAAGAAAAAAGTTTCCATCCCAGGGATATTAAAATAAACCATCTTCATAAAGCAATCAATGGTGGCATGGATTTTAGCCAGCCGATTCATCCCTAGAATCATGTCAAAATCTCCCATTTTTAGTAATACCAAATCCACAATTAAACATTGCCCATTTACTTCCATTACGCATCCAGGATATACCATATCAGTAATTACAGGGAATCCAGTAGGGGTACACACAGACAATTCATAATCCAATGTGTAAGGAGTAGTGGCAATAAGTCATGTAAATTATGGAGAAACAAAAGAGTGGGTAAATCCTGAGTCAAATAAGATAGATGCAGGAACTCCACAGACAGAAAGAGTACCTTCCACGACATTTGGCGATGCCTCCGATCTCTGAATAGTTACTGCGAAGGCCTTAGCCGGAATGGTAGGCTTTCTCCCCTCTAGTCTCGGGCACTCCTTGATCAGATGACTTTATTGTTCGCATTTGAAACAAGCTCCTGTCATCCGACGACATGCCTGCCCTTGATGCATCCTCCCATAGGTGGCGCAGTGTGCAGTTGATGTCCTTGAATCAGTCATTGACTGAGCCGGTACGACACCCTTTCCTTAATCAGTCGTCTTTGTCTTCTTGGACGATCCAAAAGATCTCCCAACAGGTCCGCCAGTAACGCCTGCCCGGCTAGCTGCCTTATTTGCGTAGAATTTCTCTATCTCCATTTCTTTTTCGTAAATAATTGCCTTGTCTAGTATATCGACATATGTTTCAAATGTTAATGTGGACAGTTGTTTTTGAATATCATCCCGCAGTCCTTGCTAAAACTTTTTCTCCTTTCTTAACTCATCTTCTACATAATATGGCGAGAATCGGGATAACTCAGTGAATTTAATATCGTATTCAGTCACCGACATACTTTATTGCCTTAATCTCATGAATTCCATCTCCTTTTGATCCCGGAGACTGGATGGAAAGTATTTCTCCAGAAAATCTTCCTTGAACATATCCCAAGTGATCATCTCGTCGAGCATTCCAAGCGCTCACTTTCTCATACCCCACCAACTGTCCGCTTCACCCTCCAACTTATATACGGCGAAGGTGACCTTCTCCTGGTTTGTACACCCAATTACTGTAAATATTTTCGTCATCCTCTTTAGCCATATATCAGCAGCTTCCGCCGGATCGAGTTTCCCCAAAAAGTCCGGTGCTCGCTCACCGTGGACTGATCATATGTGGTTTGATCTAGGATGGTCGGAGCTAGCTCGGTTGCAGGGACCAGAGCCATATGCCTATACTCGATAGACTCCACTACGTTGATCATTCTTTCTAATAAATCTATATAGGCGGCCTCCCGATCATGGGGTGTATTACGGCCATTCCTTCTTTCTTTTCCACTAGCCATCCTAAAATCAAAATAGGCACGATATTATAATCCCAGAAAATATCTATCAGCTCATTAAAATGGAACTTAGACTAGGTTCCAAGCTTCTTTAGGACTCTAGTTGCCTAAGTTATACTGACCTACTTCTTACAGAAATTTAGTACGAAGATTCAAACATATGCTTCCGCATTTTCGATCGATCAATTTTTAAGGCATCTTATCTCTCTGATACAAATTGTGACGGAATGGATTTTTTTTTGCATTCTGCCAGCGACCTCCCAAAACTGACACCAAGGTTTCTGTGATCTGATCCGGACCGATCGTGCCTACCAATTACAGGATCACAGATGCCATCTAGGACCCATACACAATTTCCATAAAATATGTAACGGAAGCCAATCTAATAACCTTCCAAAATATTTACATTTATACCCATAAAACTCATATATATATATATATAGTCATGAAAGTCCAATTATAAAAATTTATATATTTCAACCGGATCATTACAATAAAACTATTTCTTCCGGGTAACTCCAAAATATACTTCCGAGTCCTTAGGATCATTTAGACATAGCTCTAGTCACTCTATCTTGTCAGGCACGAGCTCTATAGTTTCATCTGGAGGGTGAGAAAGTAGAAAACAGTGAGCCGGAGCTCAACAAGGTACATGTAGATTTTTTCATAAAGCGTTTGTGTTGTAAGACAGATACAGATACATATGCAACATGAATATTATAAAATTATCAGTTGATCGGATCATGGAAATACATAATGCAAAAAAATTAGGAAAGCCAGAGCAGTCAAAACTCTAGAAATTGGGATAGAAAAATAGAGTCGGTCTTTTTTTACAAATATTTCTCTTCTCTTTTATTTTTACCGGTAAAGGATACCGCTAGTGGAGGGGGAAATAATCGAGGATAGATTATACGTATCTCCTCACAATCACGGCAATGCCTCATTGTACAAAACCCCGAGGATGGCTCTCACTTTCTCCTTGTACAAAGCCCCGAGGATGGCTCTCACTTTCTCCTTGTACAAAGCCCCGAGGCTGGCTGTCTCTTCCTCCTTGTACAAAGCCCCGAGGATGGCTCCCTTTCGTTATCCTCGATTACCACCATAATGTTCTAAGTCATGTCGGAGAACTTTATCTCCCAGTGCTAAAGTCCGATCTTATTTATCTTGTAATAAGGCCGGTTCACTTCTTCTTTAGTTCTCATTCTAGACGGGCACAAAGCTTCCGGTCGTCATATTACAAAGCCGATTTCAAATTTATTTTTTTAGTCCGGTCAAGTAAAAAGACTTTCAGTTGACATGAAGCCGGTTTCAAATCCATAAATCTCATTCCGGTCAATAATTATTTATTATGACTCAAGGTCGGTTTGCTTCTCTATTTTTATACAATTCAAGTCAAATCATAAGTTGAGTAGAAAACGGAAAGTAGAAAGAAGCAAGCATGAATTAACCATGAAAGCAAAATTATATTTTAAGTCCGATCGTAAAGCAAGCATGACGTCAGAGATGCAGTTTATCAGTAGTAATTAAAAACGGAAAGTCTGATATACTATGTGTTGAAGCATTTAAATTTGAAGAGAATACTTGTAAATTTTTTAAGGCCGAGTCTTAAAAACATAAGTAAAATCTGAGTTTAAAAAGGAAAGGTATACTTGCCTGACTGTTGACCTCCCACTCCGACTGATTTGAAGCTTTTCTCCTTCTTTACTCCTTACCCTTCTTCCTCACCAGAAATTCCACACCCATCCCTCAACAGGAGCTCTGTATATAAAGAGGAAGGATTAGGCGGAGTAAGTGGGGTGGGTCACCTACTTGGTACTTCCTTTCAGGGGTTAGGTGGGAGTGAGTGGGGTAAGTTAACTACTTGGTACTTTCATCTAGAAGGTCAACGGGGTAGTTCACTTGCTCTGATTAGATTTGGAATCTAGTTGGAATCTAACAACAAAGTTGGCCCCTGTTTTCTGAACTCGGTAGTCAATTCTAGCTAGTCAACATTTTCTTCAAAGTCAGTCAACCTTTCTATTAGTCAACGTTTTTGGGCAACACTTTTTACTCTAATCTGGCTCAACTTTTACTCAAAGTCGGCTAACGTCTCTTTTCTCTTATTCAAGGTCGTTCAATATTTCTAAAAATCAGTCAACCCTTCGGTTAACCTTTCCGTCAACATCTTGACGCCGATTAACGTCTTGACACCGGTCAACATTTTGATGATGGTTAACATCTCGACGTTGGTCAACATTTTGACATTGATCAATATCATGATATCGGTCAACATTTTGATTACCATTAGTTTCTGTCTTCCAGTGGTGTAAGGCTACTCCGGTTTAAGTCAAAATCAAAACACTCCAGTTTTTACGTAGCAATAATTTACTTTGATTTTAAGCTTCTTTAATTTTGGGATCTCACAGTTAGAGATAAGCTACTCATTGAAATTCAAGTTCTTGGCTACTAACAATGTTGTCGAATATGAGGCCATTTTTGTTGGACTCTAATTGGCAAAAGAGTGTTCAGTGAGGCACTTGACTATGTAGAATGACTCAAAACTGATCATCAACCAAGTTTACGGGAGTTTTGAGGTGTCAAATCCACTGCTGAAGAAGTACCTCGCTAGAGCTAGGAGCATGACCTAGAAGTTTGATAAGATCAAGATAGTGCACATCTCAAGAGCAGAAAACTAGAAGGCCGACCAACTAGCGAGGGCCACGATGATTGAAAACTCAAAATAGTACTCTAGAGATATGCGTTAAGTTTTGACCACTCAAATTATAGAAGAATATGAGTAAGGAGTATTGCAAGTATAAAAAGTTGGATGTCTCCCTATTGGAGATATATCATTGATGGTACCCTGCCGGAGAACCCAGAGGATGCCAAGTGTATAAAAAAGATGGCAGGTTGGTAACCATCGTGGACGGAAGGCTGTAACGACAAGGGTATTTTACGCCGTACTTGTGGTATCTCACACAAGAAGAAGCCGACTATACACTGAGTGAGGTTCATCTTGGAATATGTGGGTCACACATCAGAGGCAAGACTACTTCCTTCAAAATAATGCATTAAGGCTACTATTAGCCAACAATGAAGAAAGACACCATGGATTTCGTGAAGAAGTGTGAGAACTATCAAGTCCACGGCAACATATCCTGTCAACCACCCACAAATTTGAGGATCCTTCAGGTCCCATGGACGTTCGCGTATTGGAGACTCAACGTACTTGACCCCTTTCCCATCGTGTTCGGGTAGAGGAAGTTCATTAGTGTCGATATTGACTACTTCATAAAGTAGGTTGAAATTTCTCTACTGGCCTATATCACAGAGCAAAGTGCAACTGAGTTCATTCGGTAGAGTATCATTTGTAGATTCGGGATTCATGAGGTCACTGTGACTGACAATGGAACCCAATTCACCGGCAAGTATTTCACTAAGTATTCCAAAAATTTGAACATCCGATTGGTTCATACCTCCATCGTCTATCTGCAAGTGAACAGGTAAGTGGAGGTCACCAACCGAAGCATATTGTACGGGCTAAAAACCAAGTTGGAAGATGTTAGGGGCTGCTGGGTGGATAAGCTGCCATCTGTGTTATGGTTGTACCAGACAACACCAAAGGAACCAACCTGTGAGATACCATTTAGTCTATGCTATGGGACTAAAGCGATCATTTGCTCAGCCTCTGGGTTAAGGGTTTTTATTTGCTCAATAATTTCAATGACTCAGATAGCATCTCGATCTACTCAAAGAAATTCGAGAGGTCACCAAGATGCGCACGGTGGCCTATTAGCAGTGGATCACTTGGTACTACAATAAGAGGGTGAAGGCGCACTAGTTCAAAATTGGGGACCTAGTTCTGTTGAATATCAAGGCCACCGGTAAGAACGCCGATAGGAACAAACTCTTCCTGAATTGGGAAGGCCCATTTCTTGTCTCAGCAATTCTCCAAAATGGTGCGGACAAACTATATACCCAAAATATCAAATTTGTCCCAAGAACGTGAAATGCCATCCACCTCAAGAAGTACTACCAATAATCTCATGACAAGCTTGGGTAGGTCTAGCATACATCCCAGACGTGCTCGTAAGATGTACCACATTTAAATTAATAAAATAAATTGCTCGTTTATTGTCTGTTTTGTTTATTATTATTTACTTATTTATATGAATGCTTTTATGACATTGTATAAAACCAAATGGCCTAGACTGCCCTTAAATTAGGTGAGCTTCTCCCCACCTGCCCCTCGACCTACAAATGGTCATAGAACCTTGGTCTAGCCACTGAGCAACCTATACGCGGTTAGATTTAAACCTCAGTCCTATCACCAAGCAGCCCATACGTGGTTGGATTAGAACTACTGATCTGCTCCGAGAGGCCCATGCATGGTTGAACACTTAAACCTTAGGGGCTTCTCAGCATGTGTGTGGCTACTCTTGCACATGGGGACGAGCACCATCAGTCAACCATGGCCTGTGACCTGGGATCAGATGCGTGGGGATGGCGACGTCCCCCGAAGGGACAAGCTCCAATGGAAGCACACGAACGATGACCTTGACTTCTCCAAAGCTAGAAAACGACAATAATAATGCTTAGTCGGCAAGCAACGATACATCAAGCATAAGATTCCATATAAACACAAAAAGTCTAGAAACAACAATTGGAAAAAAGCTTCATTGATTCATTGTAAAGTTAGAATACACATGTGTACCAACACAACAAAAAGAAAAGAGACGCCACCTGGCGTAAAACTCTAAGTGATGGCTACCCTATGGCTAGGGCATCCCCGTCTAGCACAACAAAGGTTCCTCAATGTTAGAGAAAACTGTCAAGTCACATCGGCAATGGGCACCATCATTCCTTGGATCAAAGAAGCTAGTAGGAAAATTCGGATCAACCAAGGAAGCAATTTGTTGGCATAGGCAGATGCCTTTCAGATATTTGGCATTCAGGGCTTGGCCTGCCACCTCTGGACTAAATTGAGTCCTCAACTTTGCTCCCAACCAGGTGTTCTCCCTCCAGAGATCTGCAAGATGTTACTCGGCAACCTGCAACGCATCCCTAATCCTTTTTGCTCACTCTTGAGCTCATTAGAACTCTCTTGGAGCCCGGACTGTTCAAGGATGAGGCTGGCAGATTGTTCTCGGCACTATTGGTCCTCGACGGTGGTGGCATTTAGCCGGTCCTGCATCTCCTCAAACACTCCCATGTCGATGCGCGTCTGGTTCAGATGATGGACTTCACCATCCATCAGGTGAATCCTTGATGACTGCTGGCACAAGCATGTTAGTAAAATTTGCACCATCTTGTCATCTTGTGAATAGAAGAAAGAAATTAAGCTATGTCGTTCCCAACAAAAGTGAAAAGTTATCTGAAACATACCTCAATGTAATGCATTTTCTTAGCAGCAATACTCAGAGGAACCTTGGACGAGGAAGTAGGTTGAGGCCTCCGCTCTGGTGTAGATGTCTTAGGGCAATCATGAGGTCCCTCAAAGGTTGAATACGGTGGAGGAGTTGCGGGGCCCCGGGTGTTGGAACCTCCACACGAGAAGCCTCCTTGTGCTCCACCATCTCCGCATCATCCATTGTCTTAGCCCCTATCGGTTGCTCACCACCGAGACTCTCCTCAACCAAAAATGTAGAAGGGCTCTGTACAGACTCCTCAGGTAATACGGTGGCAGGGACAAGGACCTTATGCTCCATCGAGTAGATGAGAAAATCGGCTCGGTAGACTCCTCAGCCACAGGATTGCTGGGGGCTCCAGCAAGAAGGGCAGGGGGCTCATCGCCCATATAGGCACTCTCCTCTGAGACACGGCTGATTGAAGAAGATGGGGAAACAAGTAGACCCTTAGATAGTTCACCGACCCCTTGCATCCTCTCTGTCATGGGAATACCAGACTCGGTGGAAGAAGTAGAGCTCGATGAAGTAGCCCAATACTGGGATGCGCTCTCAGGGGAGCCCTGGATATGCAGCAATCTAGCTTTCCCTTTGGGCCGAGCAGGCGGCGAAGTGGTCACTCTTGCTCCCTCCAAGGGAGACTCCCATTCGGCCAGTGTGAGGGCCTTAGCGAATAGCAGCTGTTTCTTTTTATTGAACGAGCTAATATTTACTCGAACCAACAATGTCAGTAGCCTTGCTGAGTCCTCCTCCTGACGCAAAGCTTTCCCTGTGAAGAATGTCAACATGTTGCCCCACTCATTTGAGAGGACCCAGTCGAAAAGGATTTTCATGAAGAAGAACTGGTTCTTCTAATTCTTCATGGAGTTGAATATC
>JAOVVI020011157.1:0-12183 GCA_028571085.2 Nepenthes alata
CTCGAGTTTCAGCCAGCGTTATGGCTCAAAATATAGCCTCTTGTGGCGACGATCCCTCACTAGGTAGCCATTCCTAGGGGATCTGTTCCTTTACTCTTGGATGGGCAGAGAAGATTGGCACCCCGAGCCTAAGCTATTTCCTCAACCGGAGCGAAGTCACCAGTGGTAACGACCCCTCATCGGGTAGCCATGCGGACAGACAATCAGCCCCGAGCGTCCAAGCACTCGTTGTATAGTCGAATACTCTGGATACATGTTCCTAGACCGTCTTCACCCATCAGAAGATGTAACACTAGGGCCTTCGCTGATCAGCTTTCAAGCGATCCGAGAAAGTCAGCATCCTCGAAGGATTAATCGGCCCGATGACCTCAGGACCCAGGCGGTCCCCAGTATCTATCTCATCAACCCGATGATCTCGATATTCAGGAGGATCCGAGCGATGGGGCCTACTCCCAAAGAAATAATCGATCCGGTTCCAGGAAGCCAAGCCAAAGGGGCTAGGCTGAGCAGCAAAGCTTCCCTTAAAACTTATGCTTCGCTTCCGTCCTTTGCTCTTCTACTAAATAGAGTGTCTCGGAGCCTTACAAAACGCAAAAGCTCTCCAGCACTTCGTCCCTCATTCGGCTAGCCTGCAGCAGTTTTCTAGACTGAGGAGCTCTCTGGTGTTCCAGTCAAACTGAGGAGCATTCTGGTATTCCAATCGGATTGAGGAGCGTTCCGGCTCTCCAACCAGTTACCTTTGTTACCACATCTTTTCTGGCCTGTCGGAGCTCTTGCCGCTAGATCTTCTTTGGCCTGCCGGAGCTTATCACCGCTAGATCTTTCTGGCTTGCTGGAACTCATCGCCAGATCTTCTTTGGCTTGCCGCAACTCCTCGCCATCAGATCTCTTCGGCCTACCAGAACTCTTCACCGCTAGATCTTCTCTGGCCTGCCGGAGCTCTCGCCGCCTTATCTTCCCTGGCCAGTTAGAGCTCTCACTGCCATATCTTTTCCGGCCTGATCTTCACCCAATATAAAGATATAAAAGAGCCACGAGGGCTCATTTTGCTTATTTTTTGACTTCCACAAAGATAGAGAGAGAAAGGGTGCAAGGAGAAGAGAGAGTATGAACAAAATGAGGTCTCAGGAGTCCGATTCCGAACTAGACCTAGTTAAAAAAGTGATAGATCTGGTCGAGGTAAGTGCACCCATACCCTTCTCTTTCGTTTTTTATATTTTTATTCCGTTTTGTTCAGGTATCATTGTTTTGATACCTGATTAAATTTGTATTTTGTATTACCCAAGATTTGAGCATGCATATATGTTAATTTTATATCCGATTTTATAGTTTTGACCGATATTTTAACGTGAAACCCTAACCCCACTCCTGAATGATTTTACCCGATTATTTTGATATTTTTATATAAATTGGCTTTAGAATATTGTTATCCATACCTTAAACATATTAATTTATCAATTAGGTATCCGATTTAAAAATTCTATACAGTTTTGTATACCCATAAACCCTAACCCGTGCCCCAGCATTTTTACCCACAAAATTAGGGCATTTGCACGATTTGGTTTTAAAATTTGAAAATCCTAACTACATGAATACGGGTACTCCAATTTCTTGGTATATGTATATATAATTTGTATACGTTAATTTTAGGTGTTCTAGGAATATTATTGAATGCGAATTAAGGTATTTATCCGCATGTACGTTTCACGTGTTATCTTGTATATGCCATGGAAACTATGCTGCACGTATTCGTGAAGGAATTTATTATCGAGAAGTTCTAAAGTTAAGTTTGGTTCACGGTGGTAAGAATTTCTTATATATTTTAAACTTTATGATAATTTATACATGTATTATGGATATGTTGATTTTGTATACTCTACAAACCATGTCATAAATCGTTTATGAAAGAATCATTGTTTGAAAGTTTTGAAATTCTGTTTGGTATGAAGAGAGAAGAATTCTCTAATTCTTTTAGGCTCCAAAGGAAAATATGTATGTAATTAGATCACGTGAGTATTTAAGCTCACGAGTAATATAAAAATATATATCTGAATATGCTTATCGAAAAAAAAAGTTGGAGAAATATTTTGTAATTAAGTGATGAACTGATGAACTTTTATCAAGTAGAATGTGAATAAATAATTTTAGGTTTACGAGTAGAATTTTCTAAAGAAATAAAGAATTAAGAACTTGGAATGAAAATTGTTCAATAGATAGTATATTTTGTCATACCTTAGTATATTATAGTAAAAAATCGTTATCTGTTTTGCTACCACGTGCGATTATTGACCCCATCTATAGGAATTGTGTGTGGACAGCCCGCCTCTGGGTGTTGAATAGAAAGAGATAGCTTTTAATCATGTTGGAGCAAACACAATCGTATGTGTTTTGCAATGTATTGTTCCTCAAGGTTTTGCAATGTCGCGTAAGATATCTGTTTGGTTTAGAAATGATTAGTATCTGTTGGGATGAGATACATGAAGATAGTTTTTGATGAACGAATGGTAGATTGTCGACCATTTTGTTTGGGTTGATTCCTAATGAATAATGAATTATAATATAATGTGATGCTTTTGAGGAAGACTTAGGAATTATATTTTTCCAGCATGATATGTGGATGGTTACCCTTAGGTTAAGTGGATGAGAAGCCCACGATTAGAATTACACCACATATAGTTTGGAGTTAACAATTGGGAGTCTTTAAATTTAAGATATTTTTGATACTTCATAGGAATTGTGACGGGTGAACCACGAGTAGGTTTTAATATTTGGGCTAACGGGATGTTGTGATTTTGATTTGGGAGACAAAATTGTATTTGGAGCAGTACAATTATGAAATTATGAGATGAGAAGTCCTTATAGTTTTACTTTAGGGTAGTTAGAACGACAAATATTTTAGGCATCTGGATAATTGTAGATTGGGCTGATGAGGGCGGTCCATTTAATATGAGTTTGAAAGGTATGTTCAGATCAAATAGGCTGACTCTTTAGTATGCCAACGAGATAGTAAGTTGTAGAGTATTCAGGTTTCAAAGCTTTGATAGTGACTTAAGGTTGTATCGAAATTCTTGGGATAATTATTTTAATCATGTTTCCAATGTTGGCTATAATATAAGGAGTATAGGTTTTGCCTTAGATATGTCGACATCTTTGAAATTTTCTTAGATCTATATTTCTTGTGTAACCAAAGTGTCTAATATGAATTAATGGATGAGACTTACAAGTTATTTTTAGTATATAAGTAAATGGTTAATCAGAGTAACACAGTGGTAGCCTGTGGGGTCATAACTAAAAGATTTTAGGATAAGATTGAGATTTCATATGATCAATCATTTTTAAAACATAGAATAAATTAAAGTAGAAGTTTATTGGTTCGTTCGTTGTATTAAATTAAGTCAAAGAAATAGTTATAATTTGGGTTGCCTTTAGATTTTGTGGATCGTCATGAAGTCTCCATTGCATCGATGGCAGAGAAAGTATATGATCGAACTAAGTTGTTGTTAGAAATTGAAGATTGTCTTATGAGAGAGTTCTAACCTATATTCAGGGGGAAAACATTAGACATTGAAAATTATGATGATTCATTTAGTTAAGGCATTCTAAGATAAGTCATTTGATCAAAGATGTGTAATAGGATCGTGAAGAAAGAATTCAGAAAAGATTTTTCCTAATTGTTAAATTTTAAAGTTCGTTAAATTTCGATGATGGAGTTTTTATGAGTGGAGAATTGTAATATACCGATTTTTGAATATCATAAATACAAATAATTGAGTTAATGCAATCAAAATTGAGTTTAATTCTTATGAAAAAATTTTGTTTCGTGACCGTGGGATAAGTCGGCGGGGTAGGCCCATTGGTCGCTAGAGGCAGGGTGGCGCGCCCGGTCGGTGCTCAAGCGCCTGCCCACGATATAAAAGAGCCGCGAGGGCTCATTCTGCTTATTTTTTTGCTTCCACGAAGATAGAGAGAGATTGTGCAAGGAGAAGAGGAAGAAGAAACCGAGGTCCCGGGGGTCCGATTCTGAGCTAAAGCCAGTCAGAAAAGTGATAAATCAGGTTGAGACATGTACATCCATATCCTTCTTTTTCATTTTTTTGCAGTTTTATTCCGTTTTTTTGTAGTTTTGACTAATTTTCAAACGTGAAACCCTAATCCCAAGCCCGAACGATTTTACCCATTTCTTTTGAGATTTTTGCAAAAATTGGTTTCATAATATTGTTACCTATACCTTAAACATGTTAATTTATTGATTGAATGTCCGATTTTATAATTTTATGCGATTTTGTACACCCAAAAACCCTAATCTGTGCCCTGGCATTTTTGCCTACAAAATTTAGAGTATTTGAACGATTTGGTCTTGGAATTTAAAAATCCTAACTTCATGAACGCGGATACTCAAATTTCTTGGTATTTATGTATATATAATTGTATATGTTAATTTTACGTATTTTGAAAATATTATCGGACGTGAATTAAGGTATTTATCAGCATGTACGTTTCGTGAGTTATCTTGTATATGCCCCGAAAACTATGTTTGCATGTATCCGTGAAGGAATTTATTGTCCAAAAGTTTCAAAGTTAAGTTTGGCTCACGATAATAAGAATTTCGTAAACATTTTAAACTTTATGATGATCGATGCATGTATTATGGATATGTTGATTTTATATGTTCCAAAAATTATGACATGAATAGTTTGTGAAAGAATTATCGTTCTGAAACTTTAAAATTCCATTTGGCATTTTGTGAAAGGAATTTCTTAATTCTTTTATGCTCCAAAGGAAAATATGCATGTAATAAGATCACGTGAGGATTTAAGCTCATGAGAAAGATGAAAATATGTATCTGAATATGCTTGTAGAAAAAGAAATTTTAGAGGAATCTTTTGCAATTAAGTGATGAACTAATGAATCGTTTTTCAGTAGAGTGAGAACGAAGAGTTTTTGGTTTAAGAGTAGAATTTTCTAAATAAATAAAAAATTAAGAATTTGGACCGAGAATTATTCAGCAAATAGTTTATTTTGGCATGCCTTAGTATATTATCGTGAAAGGTCATTGTCTGGTTTGGTATCGCGTGCCGCTATTGGCCCCATCTATAAGGATTATATGTAGACAGCTTGTCTCTGGGTCTTGAATAGGAGAAAATGACTTTTGATTGTGTAGGAGTAAATACAATCCAGGTTACGACCGATAATTCCTTTACTCAGTAATGTTTACTGGCTCTAGTCCCCCAAAAAATAAGTTTTAAGTATGATTTGATGATTAAGAAAGTAAAAAATAAATGAACGAAAGAAATTTTAAACAAATTATGAAAGCATTATTTTTTTGAATCATGTTTTATAATCTCATATGCATCTTTATTCCGTCCTACATATATTATTATAATTTTGATTAAGAAAGTTTGCATATCCTGTATTATATGTGTACCTTATTGAGTATTTTGTTCATTTTACTACTTTCTTTCTTCGGATGAATATGAGTGGCACCTGATGAGGCGATGCTGAGAATTCGAGTCGACTAAGATTGGAGACGTGGAAGATGACCTTATTGACTTAGTTATGCAATCTTATGCTTTCTGATGGGATATTTTATATTTATGATTGATTATATATATATATGTATGCATATGATGATGATGATATATCCGCAGTATAGTTTTCGCTATATTGATGAATGTATATACTTTCAAAGGTTATTATGGTTAATTTGGATATCTGGTGGTATTTATTCTGAGCCAACGTCGTATTGGAATTATGATGTTGGTGCCACGTGTTTGTTATGACTTTTGGATCTTGTGTGATGAATTGTGGATGTGAATGTTATACTATATAGGGATTTTATATAGGTTATGGTAGGCCGACGACTGTATTACAGTTAAAATTTTACCAAATATTTTATTAAAAATATGGTACATCATAGAATATTTAAGTCAGCTAACCTACTGTCCGGTAGCGATCGAAGTATTGGGCCTTGCTATCACCCAACCTAATACAATTTGACCAAGTTTTGCTCTTTTAAGCCATTTGAATTTAAATTCAGATAAAATACAAAATTAATAGTTGGATTTGAATTTTCTATACCAAATCAAAACTTGTCCCAAATTATTATATATAAATACCATCGTAACCTTGTTATAAATATAACCTTTTTGTTTCCGAGATAGTATAGATTGTTATTTTATAGTGAGATTTGTTTAATGTGTTGATTATTTCTTGTAAAAATGTGGATTTGTCAATTCGCTTCATGAATTTAAGATTGAAACATTTTTTCCTTGTTTGATACATAGAAGAAATTTTTGTGATAAATTATATTTTAATAGGATAGTGAATTTTCTATTGCACCGACTTGGACTCAATGTCTCTTCGTTAATAGCATCCAAATCATAATAAATGCTGGCAATGATGGTCAGAGCTGTTAGAGACATTTGTCTAATTGTCATATTTCGTGACCATATGTATTAGTGTATCGATGTCGGGTTGTGGGTTGTCGAGTTACTGTTTGTTCTGTCCGTTCCGCCCTCCAGTCGCTCGATCCTGTTCAAAGCCTCCGCGCTCGATAACCGCTCGAGCCTAAAAAATAGAATGGTCCACGCTCGCCATGCGCTCGATACCCGCTCGAGCCTAAAAAACAGAATGGTCCCTGCTCGTCGTGCGCTCGATACCCGCTCGAGCCTAAAAACAAGAATGGTGCCCGCTCACTAAGTGCTCGATACCCGCTCGAGCGCATGGAGGGTTTTCTCTGGGAACCCTTTGTGCGCTGGCCACGGGCTCGAGCTGCACTCGAGCGCCGGTGCAACGGGCAAGTTTTTAATTATAAATTCTGATCCATCTATAAATACTTGACTTATATTTTTGAAACCAAAAAGGACTCTTGACTGATTATTTTTGTGCCCCACTTTGAGAAGAACGCTCATGCCTCATTGATATCGCTTCTCTTGAGAAAAAACTAAAAGTTACGAGATTGATCTTCATGTTCTAAGAAGTTTTATCTTCACATTTCTTAACCATTTAAACACATCCTTCTATCTTCATTGGAGATGTCGATGTGTTGAAGAAGGAGATCCGATCATGTTAGGCAATTCAAGTGGTCTAAGAGGAAAGATTGAAGTAAAGACCGAAAGGTATCCGGTTCCGTTTCCGTGGGTAAATTCAAGGAGTTTCTTGGTAGGAATCACGAGACGGGAGTAAGTCGGCTAGGTTAGTGCGTCGTTACCACCCGGTCTGTAAGTTGATTTTCATAGTGCATTGCTTCCGTGGCCGTTGAAACCCGGAGGATTTGTTTCGATTACCGTGGGTATCGAGTTTTCCCTTCGTCACAAAAAATTGTGTCTTTATATTACTGCTTACGCTCTTTTATACTTCTACATGATTGATTAGTATCATTGGCATCTAGATCTAAATATTGTTTTCGTGTATTGAATATTTATTGTTTACTGCTTCCGCTATATTTTTCGGGGTTGAAACTTGATTGTATCACGTTAGCACAAAGTGTGTTTTTTCAACTTTCATGATTGTCGTTAACATGCTCTTTTGCAGTCCTTAGCATTGGCCAACTGGGTTAGATGAATGCTTTTCTTTCTTGATCAAGACATTGCTTGCCAATCAAGGTTATACATTAACTCAACTATAGTTGGGGCCTCAGAGTGCAGAGTTGTGATTGCCAAGGCAAAGACATTAAGCCTTGATGACAAATTAATCCATCTAAAGAAAGAATTGGCTAAGTAGGAAAGCAGATCTGAAGTGTCAAAAAGTCAAAATAACTTATTTAAAGATCAAGCTATTGCTGCAGAGGTAATAGCCAATTCATTCAAAGACAAGGCATTTAAGGCAAACTAGCATGTTTCCAGGGTTGAACATATTGCTAAGGGATGGCTAGCTAACTACTAATAGCTCAATTATATTGTTGAGGAATGGTTGGTAGGCTGCACATAGCTTGAGGAGAAACTAAAGAGTATTCGTCAAGAGGAGCTTTGTCTCTTAATGGATGTCTAGCTTAAGGCATTAATCTTTATGAGAAGATAACTTCTCCAGTGGCTCCTGATTTTCCCACCAGCTACTTAGATTCAAAGAACTCATGGGCTATTTTGGCCTCAGAAAGTAAAGTTTTTAAGGCACATCAAATCCTTAAGTTTCCTCCTCTAGTGCCTAACATTAGCTGTAAGGATATGGTGTTGAATCCCCAGTCACTTAATTTGTGGCATGGCTTCATAGCTTTGTGAGAGTATAATGTAATTTTTATATTAATAAGTATTTCTTAAATTATTCGAATCACTATCTAACCATAAATGATTATCATATAGAATTACTAAACTCATTCCCAACTAAGTCATTAAATTATCAATGCCAATGGGAAAAGGCCCTAGTCCTTGACTACATAACTAAACGTGCATGACCCACTAATGGGTACATTGTCACCTATGCATATGTATTATCCTTAAGGTTTAATTATTAAGGTGACTATGTTAATTGTTGAGTCTCACAAGATCTTAACCCACCTGATAGTTGACGTCTCAAAAGGGTATTGATTGTCTTGGTCTCAAACCCTTGAGTCCTATTGCATTTTGGGTGTAAGACCACATTTAGGGCCATACAATTTTCTTAAACCTACATCATAACCACCCATTTGGGTCAACATGTTTCTATAGACAATGTATTGAAATCAATTACTTGACTCAAGATTAGTATTAGCCAAATCAATGTACTTGTTACAATTTACAAATAGATTCATGCATGCAAACTTAAACAAAAAATCATTTTTATTAATAAATGCTCAAAAGATTTACATCATCCAAGCAAACTTGACCAAGGTACGATGCACCTATAAGCTCCTAGATTGCCCTTTTTACTAGTAATATTTTTTGAGATGTAAGGCATTCCAAGTATATGAGACTAACTTTTTATTTTTGGTGCATAAATTATATGCTCTGTTTTGAAGTATTATAAATGTTATGAATGATTCTTCCCTAGCTGGGAATAACTTATTCTTATGTGAAAGAATCCCAGTGACTTTAATATTCCTAAACACTAAGTTATTGACTTTAAAATTCACACATTTACCGTTCAATTGTAATATTGAGTGACCCTTTATTAGCAGTCACCCATAGGATTTGATCCTCTTTTCTGACTTCCTCCAAGAGGTTTAAATTCTAAGGAGTTAAGATTTTTTATCTAGAGTAAACTTTTTCACTTGCTAGCTCGGTAAACCTATTTTTGATAGAATCACAGCTTTTGTTCAGTAATATAAGATGAAAGGTATTTCTTGAGTAGATTCTCTTAAAGCCATTCGGTATACCCAAAGCACAGAGGTGTGTTTGCCTACCCAAGCACTCCTAGCCTTACTTAGCTTAGTTTTTAAACCATTGACAATTATCCAGTCGGTCACCATTACCTATCCATTTGTCCATGAATATGATATTAATGTATGAATCAATTGAATACTCAAGCCCATGTAGTATTTATTGAATCTTTTACGTAAGAATTAAGTACCAATATTAATAATTTACCTCTAGTATCCCAAGTCTATAAATAATTCTTTAAGATATAAATTCTATTGCATTTTTTTTTGAAATCATGGCTAACAAAGAGGCTTCTACCCACTTTGGTGACAATAATAAATATTTTGGCCGGTCACCAACAAAAAGGAACATGGTATGTCGACCTCTAGTTATATAAATGGATAAATGGCCTACAAGGCTTAGAGCTCCACGTGCAGCTGCTTAAAAATGCTACCATGAATCTGACAGCTATCCCACTTTTTGACAAACATCATAGCATCCTTCCTCATGGTTGCTTAGTAATAGTATTGTTTCATAATCTTGAAGGCCAAATTATTTTCTCCCATATGTGCTCCACTTATACCCAGATGTATCTCTTTTAAGTGCGTAGTTAGCTTACATTAGGGACAAGCAGTGCATATAGGGTATTGAGTAACCCATTGTGCACAATGATCAATTCACTATTGTACACCAGCCTGCAATTTTTAGAATTCAATTTGCTTTGGCAGGATTCCTCAATTACGATCCATCTTGAAGGTACTTTATAAAAAAGCTCGTCAAGTTTTGTTATCCGACACTTGGAGAATTTCATCTTGCCCGTCAATACTAGGTCTTTGCAAAATCTCTTGCATATCTCGTACGTATTGTTCAAGGCAACCTAATATTACCATTTTGGAGAGACAATCAGTATTTTAATTATTTTTTAAGGATATGGATGATCTCAAACCTATCAAGAAAAGATAAATGAGCCAAGTCCTTACAAAGGTATTTGGCTAATATTAGAATGATAACTTTAAAGTTAGCAAATACTTGATTGAATAACAGCTTAGAATCACAATAAATAGTGACATTCTTGACTAGAAAATTTATTGGTCAACTTTAGACCAATTAGTAAAGTTTCATACTATATTATGTTGTTGGTTATCAAGAATCCAAATATGATCTAGTACTTGATCTCAGTCTCTTCAGATTTATTCCAACTCCATTATCAACCTGAAAAAGGCTCTATCTATATGAAGGGTTTGCCTGGGTGCTAATGTATCCAGTGTAGTCAGTTCCCAAGGATTCTGTATCGGACTCATTCAAGACTGAGGTCATTATTTTAATGATAAAGTCCATGAGGACTGGATCCTCTATGGAGGGTCGAGTCTAGAACTCTATGTCAAGCTTGCCTAACTCAATAGAGCATTTAATTAGACATCTGAATATCTCTACCTTCTATAGAATCCTTTTAGGGGGCTGATCTATCAAAACCACAATTTTATGGGATTAGAGATATAACCGTAATTTTTTTGCAGTAAAAACTAAGGATTTTGATGACATAGTATATCGATGACTGTACTCTTGATTCTTTCAAACCAAAATGGAATTCATAACTATCTTTGAAATAGTGTAATAAAGACACAGGTCCTCATCCTCCTTAGAACGAGATAGCAAGGGAGGATACGCCAAGTATTCCTTTAAGTTTTTGAAAGCTTATTGGCATTCATATATCCATCAAAAACCATTCGTGTTTACTCCTCAAAGTTCTTTGAAGAATGCAAATATTTCTCAACCAAATTAGCCATGAATCAAGATAGAGTTGTAGGCCACCCAAACAACCTTTGGATGTCTTTGATTGTATGTGGATACTTTATATCCATAATGGCTTTTATCTACTCTGGGTTAGCTTGTATCTCATGCTCAAAGATTATAAAACCTGAAAAACATAGTAGAAGTTATCCGAAAAACATACTTGGTCGAGTTTAGCTTCATCCAGTACGTTATAAGTATATCAAAAATATCTTCCAAATCTTTAATATGGTTGTCAGCAAATATATTTTAAACGAGTATATTATTAACGTAGACCTCCAAATTTTTTCTAATCTAAATCTTGAACATCTTGCTCATAAGCCTTAGATATGTGGCACTACTATTCTTCAAATTGAAGGGTATCACTTTATAATAGTAGGTTAAATGGTCGGTTATAAATGAGGTCATTTCTTCATCTTCTAGATTTATCTAGATCTAATTGTACCCTAAGTAAGCATCAATGTAGCTAAGTAGCTGGTGGCTAGATGTCGAATCTAGCTGCTAATCTATCCTTTGGGACATACTTTATATATATCTATATATTTAACGCATATTATCCATTTTTTATTGGTCTTCTTAACCAAGTTGATGTTAGATGACCAATCCAAGTAATTAACTTCCCTGCTAAAGCTGGCATTGGCAAAAGTTTTGACCTCTTCTCAATTGGCCATGAGCTTTTCTTCAAAGTAATTTCATCTTTTCTACCTGATAGGCTTGCTCCTAGGAGCAAAGCTCGGCTTGTAAATTATTATCTCTATTAGAATTCCTATCATATCAACTGATGCCCAAATAAAGATTTTGGCAATGCTTTATAGGAAGTCTAACAATTTATACTTTAGATCTTGACCCAAGGAAGACCCAATCTCGATATATTTGTTCGGGCCTGTCAGATTCAAAGGGACTTGAAGAGATGATTTGCTTGGTTGAGTCTACTAAAGAAAGATCTCATCCTAAAAGTCAAACTCTTCTATTTGTTTTAGAAGAGCTGAGCCACTAATCTACATTTAGTAATAGCTTTGTCTGCTAACCTAGTTCCCTTTAACTTTTTTAACCCCATATGTATTTAAGAACTTTATCTTTTTTAATGTGGGATGAAAGTGTCCACTCCGAATATAATCAG
>JAOVVI020011158.1:0-12760 GCA_028571085.2 Nepenthes alata
CGATCAACTGATGGGCCGTGGGCCAGAAGGGAATAGGCCCATCACTGTAGCAAAGCCTCTAAGGCCCACTCAAGCTGCGCACTGGCGGTCAATATCGTGTTGACCGTCTGTGAGCAAGTTGGCCGGCAAGGCGGTCAACGCCAACGTTGACCGTCTTGGGCTTTCCAACTCTTGGGCCCATCTTCTCGCTGGGCCGTCAAAAGCGTTGACTGGCCCTCTTGGGCTTCCATTGACCTCTCTTTGGGCCAGCCCATTATGGGTGTACCCATCATATATGTATCCGGATTAAAAAATTTGAGGTCAGATTTTTAGAACAAGTGCTACATTTATGACACACATGGCTCTCTAGTGCTAGAAGGCAAAAGGACTCAAGATAACCTCTATGGTATTAAGACTGGCCCTGTCTTAGCATGCTATCCTACAAAAATCGATACAACAGAATTGTAGTATTAACATCTTAGAAATTTAAATTTTAAAAATTTATCTAAAATTTCTAAGAAAAATTATGTCAGAGGTCTTCCTGAATTGTCTAATATCAAAAATCATGTGTGTGGTCCGTGCCAACTATGAAAACAAATTAGAATTAGTCATCCTTTACTAAATAACATTCACACCTAGCATCCCTTTGAACTGATCCATATGGATTTTATGGGGCCGTGCAAGACCGAGAGTCTAGGAAAAAAAAGATATATCCTATTGATTATAGACGGGTACTCTAAACATTCTTGGATAAACTTTATATGTGAAAAATTTGATACTTTTGACCATGTAAAAATTTTATGCAAAAAACTCACCAATGAAAGGAAAAATTTGATTATGCGAAGTCGTAGTGATCATAAGAAAGAATTTGAAAACTCAAACTTTGACAATTTTTTTAATAAAGAAGGAATTTAATATGAATTCTCTACAACATGAATTCAACATGAACGAATAAATCGGGTTATCCAAGAAAAGGTTAGAATTATGATGCAAAGTAAAAATGTAGCAATACACTTTTGGGATAAAGCCGTAAGCACAACATGCCACATAATCAATAGGGTTTACCTAAAACTCGGGATGGATAAGATCCCTTATGAACTTTAGAGATGAATGAAACTCAATGTAAAGTATTTTCACATCTTTGGTAGCACATGCTATATACTTTGGGATAGGAAAAATTTTAGTAAGTTCGACTCCAAAAGTGATCAAGGAATACTTTTAGGATATTTTCTTTCCAGTAGAGCCTATTGCGTGTATAATTTTTACACACAAATTGTAATGGAGTTGATCAATGTTGTCATGGATGATATTCCTAACGAGCAATCTGTGGCGAGTGATTGCCTGAACAAAGAGATTGATCAAACTAAATCCCCACATAAATCAACTTCTACTGATACTCTTGACGAGATTCCGAACGCCGTTCCAGTCAGTGAACCTTCTGCCATAGTCAAACTAAATCATACAAGTGACTTCATATTAGGTGATCTAAGTGAGGGTATAAGACTACATCGCTATGTTTTGAATCTTGTCACCTATACAAGCTATGTATCTCACTAAAATCTGAAAAATGTTGAAGAGGCTCTGAATGACGAATGCTGGATCAATGCCATGCATGAAGAGCTAAACCAATTTGCTAGGAATGACGTGTGACCTTGGTTCCTCGACCAAAACTTACAAATGTCATTAGCATTAAGTAGATCTTCAAAAATAAAACAGAAGAAAATGAAAATATTACATGCAACAAAGTTCGTCTCATCACTCAATGATAAATGCAAATTGAGGGAATCGATTTCAACGAGACTTTTGTTCCTGTGGCTCGTTTTGAATTTATAAGAATCTCATTGTCTATCGGTTATACTATGAGCTTTAAATTTTATCAAATGGATGTCAAAAGTACTTTTTTCAATAGTATCATCCAAGAGGAAGTTTATGTTGAGTAACAGAAGGGATTTGTTGATCCCGTGTTACCGAAACATGTATACAAGGTTAAAAAGGCCTTGTATGGTCTTAAACAAGCTCTTAGAACTTGGTACGAGCGACTCACATTATATCTTAGTGATCACGGCTTTGTTAGGCGTAGTATTGATAAAAAAAACTTTTTGTGAAAGCTATTGGACAATTCATGATTGTTGCCCAAGTTTATTGAAAGGCCTAAACTCTTGATTATAATATTATAGGTAATTAAATTAATATAATTAAAATTAAGGTTAAAAGATGTGAAAAAAATTAAGTCAATAGTCAAATTTTGACGAGATTGACTTAGCACCTGAGGGAGGTCTGACTCACGCCTGTGCACTAAAATAGAGACTTCGGGCTCGAAGCTCACTCAAGAGCCCTTAAGCGGCTGGCTAGCAGGTAGAGAAGGCCCGCCCGATATGTAGTCAAGCTGTGCACAGGCACACTAGACCCATGTCCTAACGCACGACACACACCTAAGATGCGCTTGAGCGCAAGGCTGTATAAATACAGCACCCGGCTTAGAATACAGTCTTTTTATAGCATTTCTTTAGATAAGAGCGAGAGTCGAGAAGACGAGAGAAAGGAAGACAGAGAAGGCATGAGAATGTCCAATTCAAGTGATTCAAGGCTAGAAACTGGTGAATTTGGAGTTAAGGTATGTGCACTATATGTTCTCTTTCCATTGTTGCTATTCATTTTCAACTTCTATAAGCAATTTTTTATTTCATTATTTAATTATGTTATTATTTTAAAGTTATGTTAATTGCAGTAAGAATGCATGCCAATTTTCAGTGATTTTATAGAGCAAATTCATAAGAACTCATACTTCAGTTATGAACAACACACGTGTTGAAATTCTCCAACCAAGTTTCATGCATGGCCTAAAATTCCGGTTTATTGCTCATGCATGTCTAAATTCATGGACAACACTTTTGCACGTTTAAAAATGGTAAGTATATGGTATGAAAATTCATGTAAACTCTCTGCATGAGTGTTAAATATGCTAACTTTTGCTGAAATTCTACATCAAAAACTAAAATTCTGCATCAGCTGAACTTTGTTGTCATTTTTAATAAGTTTTGATTCTTTTATGTGTTAAATTGATACAATGGCTTTTATAGACTTCAAAATATGAAATATGTGAAATGTATGATATGAAATATATATATATTTAGCAAGATAGCCTAAAAATTGTTGTAATTTCTAAATTATGTATAATTGTTGAATTTTCTATATCATATGTTAATTTTACATCCCATATATTAAAGATACATCATACATGTATTTCTACATAAAATATTAATAAGAGATTACATAATTATGATAGAAAATTTTATAATTATGATAAGAAATTATGATATGTTTTTCAAAAGGGTAAAAAACAATGAATAAAGAAGCAAAGTGTAGAAATTTTCAATGTCAAATATTGGACCATAGTACTTATTCAGTGGGTAGTATATTATGACATATACTAATATATCACAGTAGTATATCAACATCCAACCATATATAATGTTGCATTAAAAAAGTATCTAATCTCGTCTATAGGGTATATGTAGACGACGCATCTACAGATATTAAATAGTAGCGTATGACCTTTGGTTATGTGGGAGTATACAAAACTTAGGCTTTGATTGTCCACTTTTTTAGTCGATAAGGCCTATTGACTTTGGTCCGTAAAGAAAATAAAAATTTAAGTATGTTTTGATGATAAGAAAGCAATAAGACAAGATAAAAAAATTTGAAAATGCATTATGCAAATTTTTCTACACAAGTTCAAGTCTTTGCATCTGATCATATTTTATAATCCTTTCGATATGTTTTAAATATAAAGTATACATATTTATTGATATATTATGTGCCGTACTGAGCTTTTGACTTACCCTCTTATTTTTTTACTAACTCCTTATGATTAGATACAGGAGTTCTTATGGAATGAGTAGGAGTGAAGATCGGGAGCGTTTGCAAAATTTTAGTTTAGAATTTCACAGATGTTTTATGTTGTTCACTGTTATCGGATAACGTTTAATGTATCTATATGCTATATTTTAGTTTTATTTCAATTTTGGACAATAGTATGAGATCTGATTGGATTTCGAACAACGTTTAGATATCTGAAATGTTGTAATATGGTGTCCAATATTGGTTAAGGTGTCGTAGTAAGATTGGACAATTTTTAGAAAGTGTAGGATAATGTACTTTGTGATGATAATTGATTTCTAAACATCAGATTGATATTGTATTTAAGGTTTGTCAGCTGTCCAACATGTAGAGGTATGTTTTGGTGTTACACTCATGGTTGTCGGTATGTATGTGTGGGCTGTCCAATAGCAGATTTCATGATTTTTATTTTTACATTTATATACTCTGATTAAATAATTATAGGTATCATTTCTTACGGAAGGCCCAACATCATTATGGGTCAATATTAGAGCCACGAGTGACATGGTATGTGTTTGTGGTCCTGTGTATAATGTTGCATTATTTATTGTCGTTAATTGAGGTATCAACGTGTCATCCAGATGATAGGTTAAGGAAATAATTGTTTAAGTAATTTAATAATAAATGATTTAAGAGTTAATCCGAGATCAAGATTTGGGTTGTGACATTTGTATTGATGATATTATGTTTAGTGCTACCATAGATCCCTATACTCATGAATTTGTAAATTGTATGACTTCTAAATTTGAAATGAATATGGTAGGAGATCTTTTGTTTTTGATTAGTTTGCATATTAGACAACTTTCTCAAGAAATTTTCATCTCTCAAACTAACTATACCAAGGATCTTGTTAAACGGTTTGGGTTAGAAAATAAAAGACATACTTGGACTTCCATGAGCAATTCTACCATATTGGAGCATGATCCTGCTGGAAAGAGCATCGATCAGACACTATATAGATGTATGATAGGAAGTCTCCTCTACTTGACTGTTAGTAGACCCAACATTGCCTTTAGTGTAGGTCTGTGTACATTATCAATTCGATCCCAAAGGATCACTCTTGAGTGCCGTTAAACGAATCATATGCTACGTTAATGGTATGTTCGATTATGTGATATTTTATTCACGTGGCTCCAATTTTGACTTGGTTAGATATTTTGATGCCGATTGGGTTAGAAATGCTGATGAATGTAATAGCACATCTGGTGGATTTTCTATATTGCTCCAATCTTGTAGTTTGGATGAGTAAGAAATAAAATTTCATCTCCTTGTCTACTGTTGAAGATAAATACATTGCTACAAGTAGTTGCTACACATAACTATTGTGGATGAAACAAATACTGCACGATTATGGTATTACCTAGGATATTATGATAATATATTGTTACAATATCAGTGTCATCAATATTTTGAAAAAAATCGTTCAATACTCACAAACTAAACATATAGATATTTGACATTATTTTATTTATGAACTCATTAAAACTCAAGTCATTACTCTTGAACAAACTCCAACCGAATTTCAATTAGCCGATATTCTTACCAAGCCATTGGATAATATTAGACTTGAATTGCATAGAAAGGTCATTGGAATTTGCACTCTTCCATCAGATTGGAAAGGATCTTCATTAAAAAAAAAAGAAGGGCACCTAATAGGCGCTCAAGTGGCGAATCCAGTTAAGGCAAAACCCAGGCGTGCCTGATACATGCCTAAAATGTGCTCGAGCACAGCAGCACAGTGCCTTTATCATCATGCGTAATTTGAGGGTCATTTTAGTGTGTAACTTCAAACCCTCATCACCCTCTCATTTCCCTCCCTTCTCTGATCACCTCTCACTTCCACAAATCTCAAAATTTTCAGATTAGATCTTCATCTTACAACTCTTAGGCGAGCACAAGGTAAATTTCTCCTCTTCCCTTCGTTCTTAGCTTCACTTCGTCTTTAAAAATGGTTCACTCTTTCCACCAAGAATGTATCTCTTTGTCACCTTTTTTGCTAGATTTTTTCACAATAAATGCATATTTAGTGCCGATTTGTAGTTTGTCATGCGTCATTTTGGTAGATCTAGCTTTATCCGATTGCGGATTTGGGTGTCTCCACATGGAATATACTCACATTTTTGGAATCACCACCACCTGATCAACAACCCTCTAGTGTTAATTTGTCAAGTTTTAGCCCCTCTCTCGACCAATGGTGGTGCGGGATTCATGGGATTTGAGTGGTGCTTGTGGGACCCGTTCAGTTTTGGCTCATCGTCGATGACGCCCTTGTGGCCCTCATGGCTGCAACAATGCTGATTATCAGCATATGTGCGCTGGGGACCTACCCACATACCAACACTTGCGACATGCTTTGAGGCAATGTGAGGCCAAACCTTCCCCGCTCGTGCGACATTTTTAGGTTGTCTTGGATTTGCTTTTCTCACCATCACTCTCTCTATGGTGCTATATAGATGTCGGCTCTACGGAAGTCCCTTGCCAAGAAATTAGTTGGTAAGCGTCCCAAGGGAGCGAGCCCTTAACTCCTGGCCATTTTATTAATCCTGACACTGAGGAATTATTTCAAGACCGTATGTCTAAGAGGCACCTTACCCTTGAACGGAAAGTTGACCTCGCATCCCTCAACCCATCTGTCTCCTCTTTATTCATAGACCGACATTAGGAGTCAGTCCGGATTAAATTTATCCCCACTTTTGAACTCTTAGTTCGGGAGTTTTATTCTAACATCATGATTTTGATTATACGTCACGTTCCTTTTATACTTTCTTGATGGAGAGTCACCTCCAGATTACTCCGAAAGTAATCTCCCACACACTAGGCGTTCCTCGTGTCCTCCAGTCCAACTACCCAACAAGTTCAATGCCATGCCACGTCTCGCTAAGGTAGCCTCCTTTCTCCACGGCTCTCCCATGGAGTAGCATGGTAGATCGTTTAAGACTAAACTTCTCGCTCCTTGGATGATGGTTGTGTACGTGATTATACTGACCAATCTATTTTCAATAACATACTTCTTTTCTATCCATTAAGATAAAGCATTGTTTCTTTATATTCTCCTGTGTGGACGGCCCATTGATCTTCCGTCCCACATATATTTTCATATTATCAATCATTTTGTTGCCAAGAAGGAGGACAACCTTCCCCATATTTGTCTCATCTAATGCCTAATTGTGGGTTTAGGCGTACAATTTTTGGACTTCCCTCGTGTGCGGCTTGGTTGGCCTATTACTTGCACAACCTAAGAATAAATCCGAGCCCACACCCATCGGCTCTCCTCACCTCCAGATGATCTGTTAGATACTCCTTTTTTGGAGAACCCATCTTTTTATCGGTCGAGGCTGGCCGGTCTTCTCTTGACCAGTCCTACCCTGATTCATCTTATCTTGGCCTGTCTAATCTCCTTTGTCATCTACCTCTTCCCCCTCTCTAATTATGGGGCAGCTTTCTCGGATTATTGACCAGCTCAAGTGGTTGTCTTCTTCTCATGCGTAGTTGTAGTCCGACATGCTCAGAGGATTTTAGCACCTTAACACCCGCCTTATTACTCAGGAGGAGCAACTTGCCCAGTTATTTGTCGCGTACCGGGATTCTTCTGATTCTAATTGATGGATCTCTCTGGTTATTCATGACAAAAAGGAGAATAGGTATCTTCGGGGGAGCATGTGTGAGGTTTCGGTCCCAAAATACTATAATTAGAAGATAATTACAATGATGATAATCAAAATTAAGCTCAAAATGTGGGAAAAATTTAAATTGAAGTTGAAACAACAGGGCATCAGGCTCGATGCTTAGCTAGCAGGCAGAACTGGCCAACTTGAGAAGAGCTCAAGCACAGTCGGAGCGCAAAAAACAGAACTGGGGGCTCACGGTGCGCCCGGTTGGCGCTTGAGGTGTAGCGCACCAGAACTGGGAGCTTGCCGCACGCCCAGTTGGTGCTCTAGCGCCTCGCTCTTTATGAAAGCAGCTGTGGAAAATTGTCGGGCATTCCAGACAATTCCAGAGGGGAAGAGGGAGAGAGAGAGAGAGAGAGGGAAGAGGAGGAGAGAGAAAGGAGGAGATCAAGGCCACGAAGTCCGATTCTGCTTGGGAGCTAATTAGTGTTCTCATACTCATTATTTATTCTGTCTCAATTTTTATTCATTTTTCATTGGGAAGTTTTATCTCAATACCCACCCAAAATATGAAAAATATATTACCCATACTTAGTGATCAATAAATATGTAGTTTATTGAATGTTTTGGTCATCGATTTGTCTGAATGGGCTTCGCCTAACACTAGTCCCCACGTCCAAATGGGATACCCATTTCCCCCACATATTATGTTAAATTAACCTCAAAATATGAATCACCATATCAATTATGTATATATATATCGATAGGACGTCCGATCTCACAAGAATCGACCTGTTCGCAGCGTCTGGAAGCTCTAAAAACCCATATTACTGTTCATCCGAAAATAAAGGAAAAATTCGTATGCTCCCATCTCTGTATTATGTTAAATTGACTCGAAAATGTGAATCACCACATCTCAATTGTGTATATATATCGGTCGGGTGTCCGATTACGCAAGTAATGACCCACACACGACGTCCGGACACTCTAAAAGTGGCGCGACACTATTCACTCGAGAAGAATGTGTAAATTTGCATGTTTTACCTCCATTAATTGTTATAAAATTTATGTCTAAATGTCCATGCTAAATTGTAAATCCCATAAATCAGCAATTGTGCTTCATTTGTAAAGCATTGTGCTCCAGAAGACCTCCAAGGTGAAATGGCAATGTTCAGGTAAGAATTTTGCTCTCATTCATGAATTTGATGTCCAAAGCACTTAATTGAATGGTCAAAAGACTTAAGTCCAAAAGAAATATATGAATCGTACAAATAAATGGAGGAAAAATCCACAAAGTACGATATGATTGATTCGATCTCCCAGATGGAGATATGAGATAGAAATGTGATCTCCCGATTGGAGATAATAGAAATGGAAAGAATGGTGGATCCTCTCTCAAAAGAATAATGAATCCAGAAACTAGGACCATGGACTATGTTTATGGGCAATATTCTCTAGTTTGCCATGTTCATCACGGTAGAATCCCATTGAATATTTGTGCCACGTATTCTTGACGCTGATGGGAGCGAGCGATGTCCCTAGCACGCCTTAGAATACTATTATGGAAGGATGAGGACTGCCCTAATACCCCGAGAGAATAGGGCATTATCGTTATCGTTATCGGCCCGTCTACAAACATTGGTATGTAGATGACCCCCCGGCTGGGGCTAAGAATAAGCCCTCACGTCTAGGGCTAAGAATAAGCCCTCACGGCCTTAGATCATGTAGAGTATCATGATCCTTTCCTCATCCTCTTGCATTGTTAGCCAGTATGACCTATTGGCCCCGGTCCATAAAAATTAAAGCAAATTGATGAATGCACTAAAGCATGTTCAAATGGCAATAAAATGTTTCCAATCATGATAAATGGAAAATCGGTACTTCTAAATGTTCATTTCCTTTCATGTCTCATTGTAATTTGAATGTATGTTGTCCCTTTCCATTATCATTTTCATGTTTCTTTACCGTTTGATAGTGACGTATGATTTCACTTGTTAGGCTTTTTAGCTCACACTTGTTGTCTCTCCTCTCCAGATGAGAATGCACGGATGCCCGATGAGTCTGAGTAGGTAGTAGTAGCTTGATAGGCAGCTGATATCAGGTGTAGAGCTTTAGGACTTAGTTTGATTATATATGGATCAGGGATTTGTATTTATTTTGAAAACTTTGAATGTATATTATGTCATGTATGTATATGTGATGAATGGATGGTTTGTCTTTATTATGTATTATGGTTGTTATGCTTTTGCAGAGATTTAGTTGTGGTTATGTTGGGGAATTAGTAGTTGGCATCCTTTTTGAATCGGCATTGTACTTGAGTTATGACGCCGGTGCCACCTGTGGAGTTGTGTGGTTGTGTGATCCTATGGTTTTGTGTAGTTGTGTATGTGGATTGTTGTGCAGGGTTTTAAACAGGTATTTGTATTTTGACAAACGTCTAATTTACAAACAAAATTTTATCCAATTTTCTGTAAAAATTTATATTTTTATTTATGGGTATTAATATTATGTATTTATTGATTGAGGTGATTTAAGAAAAATAACGCGGTCTATTACTGCGTGTCTCATCCTTCTTAGGGGGAAGATTTATCTTGGGGGCGGTTTATTTGATAGGGGGAGCTTGGCTATGTCTTAGGGGGAATTTCTTGTCATTTCATATTTGTCATGTTTGCTTTTTACTTGGATATGTGCTGAAATTGATATATTTGATATATGTGCCAACATGCTGAATTGATATATTTGTTATATGTGTACACGTGTTCATCCATTTATTTATTGTATTACTTTACTGCTTTTATCTACTTCTGTACTATCCATATCTAAATAGGTCAGCATCTTTCTACTTCTTGTGATTGTGTCGATTTCTATTTATTGTGTCGATTGTATTTTAGGAATAAATTTTATGTACACAGATTCTATCTCGGTAGTATTTGAACTTGTGATTGTTTTATATTTTAGTTTATTATTTTTGTGGGGTTTTGTCATGAAATTTTTAAAGGGAAGATTGTTAGGAATATTTATGTATTAGTATATTCCGTTACTGTATCAGATTGTTCGCTAGTGAATGCTTCATTATTCTGAATATCTGTATCAGATTTACGTCTAATATTCACCGATGTGAAACTCTCAGTATTCACGTTTGCCTAGCACCTGTCCTACACCTGAGTGCGGCCTGAGCATATTTTCCTTACAGGCCGCGCTCAAAGCATGCCTGAGGTGCGCCCTAGGTGCCAATTCTCGAGAGGCCACATTTGAGGCGCGCCCAATGCACCATTTTTCAAGTGCTAGCGCTAGGCGCTGGGGCGTGGACCCAGTGGCAAAACGGGGTGTCCTGACGCATGCCCAAGCCATACTTGAGCCCCAGGTTGTGTATTTTCAAACAATTATTTTTAACATAATTTTTTTTTGAGCCACTTTATAAGTAACCACTTTCTTCTCCTTGTGCGAGTCTTCTCTGTTAAAAATTCTAACTGCTATGCAGTCCTAATCGCTCTCTTCTACATTTATTAATTGTTTCATTTGAGAAAACTTATCCTTGCCTATCATGCTTCAACTCTAAAGTTTTCTCACTTTCTCTATTTCATCCTACACACTTTTTCCTGTTTTTTAACCCTCATAAGCGACATAAGTGGCGTGAAAATTGGGATCCACTGATGAGTTGAGATTCGACTGCTCGTGGTGGAAGATTGATAAAAAAAATAAAAAAATGTCCAGTTTTATTATCGCAAACAAATCAAATAAGTTTCTTGGTATGTGTCACAAGATAGAACCGACTATGTTAGTGCGTCTATACTACCCAATCTATAAGTTGACTTTCTTAATGTATTTTTTTTCTAATCGTAGAAATTTTGAGGGTTTTACTCAATAATTATGATTATTGAGGTTTCCCTTTATCACCAAATTTCCGTGCGTAACTTTTGAAAAATGATGTTTCGTCCTAGATTACGTAATAATGTTTCGACCCCGTGAAAGATTAGCGGAAGTAGAACAAAATTAAATATTTAATACACGTAATAAATAGTTATTTCTAGATACTAACAATAATAATAAGTATAAAAATATACGATAATAAATAATAATAATAAGATATAATTTTAATGACAAAAGAAAAACTCGATACCCACAGTAATTGAGAAGAATCCTACGAGCTTCAACGGCCATAGAAGAAATCTAATATGAAAATCAACTTATAGATCGGGTGGTATAGATGCACTAACCTAATCGACTTACTTTCATCTTGTGATCCCTACCAATGAACTCCTTGGATTTACCCACGACAATGGAACCGGACACCTTTCGGTCTTTATGTCAATCTTCTCTCTTGGACTGCTTGAAATAATGAACACAATTGGATCACCTTCTTCATAATACCCACATTGCCAACAAAGGTAAAAAGGTAAAAATATTGAAACGAAGTGAAGAGGTGATGAGAAAACTTGTTAGCACATGAAGCATAATGAAGAAAGATCGATTTTTTCAAATGGAGCGAGAATAATGGAGAAAATAAGGTGAAATGAGTATTTCTCTCAAAGAGGGATGCTCCAAAATGCTACTGTTAAGACCAGGGCAAGTGAATTAAGGAGAGTATGTATAAAGAGCTCAAAAAATACGTTCAAAAAATTTATCCGTTGCCGTGGCACTCGAGTGCACAAAGAGTTTCAGGGGAAACCCTATGTGCGGTCGAGCACGAAGGAGGCGAGAAGCGAGCGGGGTGTTTCTGGCATTTGCGCTCAAGTGGCAGGCAGGAGGCTTCTGGAGTCATGGTTGAGCGGATGACGAGTGCACAGTAGGTGCGATGCTCCTGGAACTCGGGAACATATAGCTACGGAGATATGATGATGTAGCACTTCGATAAAATACAACCCGACATCGACACATGATTAAATATGGTCACGAAATATACCAACCATATAAATGATCCTAACAACTTTTGGATGCTTTTCATCTTTTAATTCATTTAAATTTGAAAATATTTTACGTGTATTATATATTATTATACTTTATATTTCACAATTTCAAAAAGAGGTCAAAACAAATTGTGCTTTGGGACTCCATAGTCCATTTTAACTTCGACATACGCTATCAAATCATAATTTTCACACTGTAAAAATCTATGCTCTAATGCCATTTGTTGGGATTTGTGGAACATGCACACAACCGGTAGTAACGAAAATAACCCCAAATCCCTCTTTCAATAGTCGCCACCTAAATTCATGAGTGCACGGGGAATCATAACAACACAACTAAATGTATAAAGTTATACAATAATATTT
>JAOVVI020011159.1:0-12759 GCA_028571085.2 Nepenthes alata
AAACAATATTATATTTTTAAGTAATTTTAATTAATGTTGAAAATAATTTGATATAAATTTTTTTTACTATAATAAAAGTTAAGAAATATTAATTTAATATATTTTAATTATAATTATTTAATTAACATTAAATAATTTATATTTTTTATTTTTAAATAATATAATTATTTAATTAATATCAAATAATTATTATTAAAAAAATTTAAATTTACCTCATTTTTATAGGAGAATAGACTCTCCAATTGTCTACAAAAGAAATTTGAAAAAGGGCGGTTAGACTAAGTGATATTCGTGGCCACCAAACTACTACTTGACAAAAACTCTCGAGCTTATCTTTTAAATTGAATTAATATGCTGTAGCATTAATCCTTCATAAATAAAACTCTCCGCCTCGATTAAGGATAATAGAATTTAAGGCTCAAATTTCTCATACACAATAAAGGAAAATTTTAGTAGTCTGACATTCGTAGTCATCTGCTTTCCTATATGCAAAAGGAGTAAGCTCAAAAAAGTGGAAGACAAGCCAAAAAGAATGAGCGACGAATCCAAGAGAGGGAGCGCCGGGGCTCTGGTGGTGAGGCCGTCTTCCGACGACCGGAAGACATCAGCAGAGGCGGCGTCCGGGAAACGGGTCACCATCAAGAGCGCAGATATGAATGACGACATGCAGAAGGAGGCCGTCGACATTGCCATCGCGGTAGCTCTTCCTCTTTCTATTTTAATATAATGGAATTATGAGAAAGATGTGCTTTCTTTTACAATTTTATTATGTAGTATTACATTGTTAATTGATTCGGATCTACATTGTTTAAATTCCCCAAAATCAATTGGGAATTTATCTACGTTCTTTCGAGTTGTTTCAATTTTTTACCGAGCAATTGTTGATTAGCTGTTTCTGAGTTGTTGTGAAGGAATGGAATGTGGGCGAGAAGTATATATTGCAACTTAAAATTAAGGTTATTACGTAGGATGAATGCTAAGATTGTCAATATCACAATAAAATGGAAAAAAAAAGGGAGGAAATTTCTTAAATTTCTGGGATATATAGTAGATTCTTATAATTTTGCACTCTCAATAATACGAAAAATATCGAATTTTACTCTCTGGTTGTAAGTTTTTGTGGTTTTCCTGAGACGATGGTGCAAAAAATGTGGTGGTGTAATGTTAGGCATTTGAGAAGCACAATGTGGAGAAAGATGTTGCGGAGACTATTAAGAAGGAGTTCGATAAGAAGCATGGGCCTACGTGGCACTGCATTGTCGGTCGCAATTTCGGTAACTTGAAACTTCTTCCTCTCCTGTCATTCCTTGCTATTTTGTGCTTGAATTGGTCGGAATTTCTTTGAAATTTTATTCCGCATGCTAACCTTAGAGGGTTATTTTCACGATTTATGTTTGAATTCATTTTTTTGGTGGCCACATGTTTGGCTTCAGTATATTTGCTTAAGAACCAGGGATGTTGCTAGATTTCGATTTAATATCAGTGAGAACTAAATTTAATTGGATTATATCTCTCTGACTCGATGTTGATAGTCTTTGCTTTACTTCTTTCTTTCTACCGGTTACCTTGTTATTAAAAATGATGCTATACCCAAATACCTAGTCTGCCTCATTAATTTCAACAGTTGTTGCTACACAGGGATAACCATTGATTCCTCATAAAACTAGTTGATCAAGAGTGTGTGCATGTCTAGTTGGTGGAGCAGATTTCGCTGAGTTGAACATTTTTTTTTTTGGCTTACTTCTGGTCTTCTATGTTTTTTTCTATCGCGGTGGGGGGGGGGGATGAAATTATCATGCATGATCCCAGGAGAGTTGAACATTGGTCTTTCACATGAAATAATAGAGATTCTACCACTTGGATTACATCCACCAGTATGAATCAAGAGACAGGGCTTTTTCTTGATTATTAATCTTTACGATTGAGTCAAGTGAGCCTTTATCTCTGCCATTTGGAAACTGAACTAAATATTTGCTTTTTCTTGTATATTCATATTTAGGTAGCTTTTTAATTTGAGCAACAGGCTTTGCATAGGTGCTACAATTCATTTACCTGCTTTTTGTAGAAACTCCTCGTGATATCTAAGACAATCTTAAGAAATAGGAAACTATATGTGAACCCCTATCTTCTGTCTATCTAATGCAGATTTTTGGATAAGCAGACACTTTGATCTAAAAAGTCTTGTATATTCTTCTCTGTCCTTCTATTGCCCTTTCTTCCCTTTGTAAATTCCATTTTGTGATTCGGTGTTTCAAAGCTGAAAGAAATAGATAGTCCCGAATTGTCTACAGTTTAGACTCTATGACTATACGGAAGCACAAGGTGCTCAAATACTCAAAACAATAAAAAGCGTGCAATTTTAAATGAAACAAATACTAATCAATTACCCAGCATAATACTTATTATAAAAAATAATAGCAAATGTAATGCAGAAAATAACTCAACATTAGAATTGTAGAAAATACTTTTCCTTATATTTTTGAGAGAGTGTTCATGGTTTGTGTGCCATTTGTGGGGATTAGGAGCCTTTGTGGTCATTGGTGTTGATTTGTGGAGAAATATGTTGTTGATGTGGTTTGTGTATGACTTTTGGAATCAAGCCTCACGGGTGCTCCACAGTGTGTGATGGTCTCCCTTAGGCTTGTGTTTGGAGCTTCCTAACCCCTTGTCTCAGATAATTAGTGTTCTCTTCATTAGTCGGGTTTAATTCGATATGATTTGATTCATGAGTGTGTAATTGCTTTTCAGATGGCAAGCACAAAGAAGCATGTGGCCATAAAGCTTCGCACTGGTCCTACTCGTGATGCAAGCCAATTTGTAAATTCCTCTGCTGTGAATCTATTTCTTAAACGCAAGAGCCACCAACAGTTAATTCTTGAGAGGGAGGTGGATCTCTCCTCTCTCCAGGAGTTGACTTCATCTGTCTTCACTAACAGGGAGCCTCTTCTTACCATCTTGATTTCCCCTCCCTTCTGTTGGTCTTATAATTTTTTTTGCAAACATCCATGATGTCGACTGGGTGACATCCTCTTTCTTGACACACATTAGGTGTCACATAACTAGAATTACTCCAACTGTTATGTTGAGCACAAATAACATTGCCATGGCATGACTCTCAGTTTATCCTTATTCTACCTGAACTATTCTACCCTACGATTGCATTACCTCATATGGCACTCCTACTCGGTGGGATGGCAAGTCTTTTAAAACTCAGTTTTTTTTTTTCCCTCCGGTGCCTTGCTCTTTGCCGTATTATGCTAACCAACATTTTTTCTGTCACATATTGCTTCTCTTCTGCTCAATAAGATGCGTTTCTTAGATATTCTTCTCATGGATGAACCAATTGACCTATTGTTTTGCATCTGTTCCAATATCATTTCTACTTATGATGCTAAAAAGGATAATTTTCCTCATGGTTGTTTCATTCAATGACTTATTTTGTGGCTCAATATTGTATTTATTAATTTTCCTTGGATTTCTCTTGGGAAACCCATCGACCGAACCACTTGTTAGCAGAGTTTAACCCATGCTTATCGTCGCTTGCCAGATTGGCAAAACCTTCTGGCTGACCCAATGTTGGTTGATTCTCCATCTACCTTTCTCCTTTGACCGTTTGAGCCTCATCTGTCCACTCCTGGACCATTTTCTGTTATTACGGGCAAGCTCTCTTAGATCTCTGTGCCAACCGGCTACTATACAAATCAAAGTCTCTGGCAATACCGCACGAATTAGTTGTTTGAAGGGCAGACATAAGGAATTCACCCTTGAGCACCCAGATATTCAATGCATGGTGGCTAGGGCAGACACAAGGAAGAATTTATATGATTGAGGAAAAACATGGGGGTTAAAATGGGAGGAGTGAGAAAACTGGGAATTGGCACATGTGCATGCACATCAGGCGTAGAACTGCAAACTAAGTGGTGCGCAAGTGCCCTTCAGGCATGGTCTTGCTGCTTTGTACTCATGAGTATTCATAAGGCATTGCCTCAAGTGCGCATGAGACAAGTCTTCCTTGCAATCCCCACTCGAGTGTTCATCAGGCATGCCTTGGGCGAGCACGATACAAATCCTCTCAGCATCCCAAGCTCATGGAGACAACAGCTGCCCATCAGGCATGGTGGGACTAGCTGCAATAAAATTCCCCAAGAATCTTTCCCTTTGGCACTTCCTTGACAAAACTCACTTAGCCACATAATAAACAAATGGATCACATGTTCGGACACTACTGATAAAGAATATGTTTTACATGAAAATCTACTCTTATGCCATGAGATTGACAACAAGACACTTAAGGAAATGTCCGCTTAAAGGTGTTCCACATGTTTTTCTTGTTCTTAATGGTTAGCACAAACGCCAAACATAGTGCAACAAAAATGTGTGTCAAGTGAATAGAAAGTCAGATACAACACTGAATATAACTACTTAGAACAGTAAAGTAGTCTTAGCACAAGTAACCTGACGATGAAACAAAATACCACAAGATAAAGCATTAAAGCACAATCACCATATGGCTATCACCATATAAGCATTGAAATTCAATCAACATATAGTTACCAACAATAATCATAGTGATCGAAACAATAGCCACAACAATGCTCCACTCATAACTGTTCCCAAAAAAATACTGAACCTACCAACCACCTACACACCTCCCTTTTGTCACGGAAATAAAGGGGAATTTGACTAGTCATCATCCGATTGCTTTGAATCAGGCCTCCAACTTGTATGTTTTGCAACTTGGTGAAGAGACAATCAAAACTCCCCCCTGACAAAGTTGTCATGCTCTGCCAGGAGGTCCTCTCGGGAACTAATTCATGTGGTATTGCGAGAGACCTCAATTTGGATAGTCGCAAGTTGTTTAGAGATTTGAGAGAGCTTGCCTGTAACAATATAAGATGGTCCAAGAGTGGACAAGGGAGGCTCTGACAGTCCAGGGTAGAGGGAAAATCATCTGGCATTGGGTTGGCCAAGGGGTCTTGCTGGTCCAACAAGCGATGATGAGCATGGACCAAACTCTACTCAAGAGTGGTCTAGCCGATGGGTTTTCCGAGAGAAACCTGGGGAAGATCAGGAAATACAAAATTGAGCTCCAGAGTAAGTCATTAGATGAGACAACAATGAGAGATGCTGTCGTTCTTTTTGGCATCATAAGTAGAAATTATATTAGAACAAATGTGAGATGAAAGGTCTTTGGGTTCGCCCATGACGAGCGCATATAAGAAACATGTTTTATTGAGTGGAAGAGGAAAAATGTGTGACTGAAAAAATATTAGTTAATATAATACGGCATGTAGCAAAGTGTTGGAGCAAAAGAAGCTTGGTTTTAAAAGAGCTGCCATGCCACCAACTAGGAGCAACATCTAAATTGGAGGCAATGAAAATTGTAGGGAGAATGGTTTAGGTAAAATAAGGATAAACCGAGGATTGCACTATGGGAATATTGAGTGTGCTCAACTCAGCGGATGGAGTAATTTTAATTGTGCGGCCCCTATTGTGTGTAAGAAAGAGGATGTGGCCCAATTGGCATCATGGATTTTGGCAAAAAATTCTTGGACCAACAGATGGGAGGGGGCAATGAAGTTAGTAAGAACAGGCTTCCGGTGCCTGTTGGTGAAACAGTTGAAATCGACTAATTGAGAGGGTAGAGATCCATCTCTCTCTCAAGAGTAAACTATCAGTAGCTCATGCACTTAAGAAACAAATCCTCTGTGGAGGAATTTACAAATTGGTTAGCATCGCAGGTAGGATGGGTGCAAAGCTTTTTGGTAGCATGCTTCTTTGTGCTTGGCAACGTTAAAAATCCCTAACAAAAGCTTAGTCTCACTCTGAAATGTTGGATTTATGAATCCATTCCTTCAATCTACATAAGCTAACACAATATCCATTGAATGTAAAAGCAATTTCTGACCCTTCTTGATCAACTCACTTCAAATTTTCAGGGGCCTACCACTAATTTTCTCCTTGCTTCTAACCTCAATCAAATAAATCTTTTCTTATTGATTCTTTATTTGCCCTGTATTTTAAGTGTCCGTACCATCTTAAACTTTCTTTGCTCTTCATTTGCTGCCCGTAGGCATCTTCCTATCGATACTTTTACATGTTTGTAAACTGCAGTTGTTGGTTAAATTGCCTGACTTTTCATAAATCCAAAAACTTAGTACTCTTCTTAATTGAGGGTATTGAATTTAGGGATCTAATCAACCTAGACTGCACCTTCCGAAAATTGAATTGGGACATCTGGAGTTGGGGTTTGTAGTGTCTCTCTCTCACACATGCACGAGTCATTTCAATGTGAAGTTTGAGGCAAATTTGGGCAATTTGGAATAAAATAGTGTGCGTAGTCTTTGATTATGTCCCTCAAATTTCTGAATATCATATATCCTATATAGGAAGTACTCATTGGGTGAATTGAATATTGTTGTCTTATTGTTGTCCAAAGAATCCAAATTGCCATTTAGTCCATACTACACATCTGAGTTATTGTATCCAGATCTCAAATAATGTCTTTCCTTCCTCATATATCTGACATTATTATAGAATGTCATATTCTTGTTTTTCTTCTCATCATTCCTGAACTTGTGGCATGTGAAGCTCTTGACTTCTTGTAAGCTTCTGAAGATCAAAATCGATGGCACTTGGCTTGGTAAAACTATTGTGAAATCAACTTGGAAGTAATTCTAATGCGAATAGCTGCAAGAGGCAAACCTACAGTTAACCAGGAGGATTATTTCAATTAGTGCTGATGTCAAAGTCTGACATTATTTGTTGATGACTTGTTCTTTAAAACGTTTATTTTTGGGGTGGGGTGGGGGCCGTAGACACTACTTACCATTAAAATTGCCTCTGCTTGAGCTCTTATGGTCTGTCAGCCAATTGTTAGTCAAGTGCCCGTAAGGCTTTTCCAAGTATTCCTTTTGAACTACGTAAAAGTTTATTGGAGCATGCTATCAGCATTATGATCTCTATTTTTGTAAATTTGTTCACTAAATATATGATAAGTTTATATAGGATGATGCAGTTTGTGCATGCTCAGTATAGCAGCAGTTTAAAGGAAAAAGGGGAAAAAATCTCGTGCCTTTAATGTTCCGAGTGTAGTGTTATGCTAGGGGAATCAATCATTCAAACAACTTTTTCTTAGTGCATATCAATTAGATGTATATATCTAGTGATGCATGCAATCTCATTATTAAACAAGCTTCGGTTAGTGCACTAATTGTAGCCAAATTACACTACTAATAGGCCTGGCAAATGGATGATATGATTAGGATCTAAATGGGCTAGTTTACTCCTGAGTCCTGACCCATGTTCACATTTTGCCCATCTTTAACTTCAAAGGGGATCCAACTCAAGCCAACTTAATCCATCCCCCAACCATTAACCCATATCATATAAGCTGAACAAATATGAATTACTCACCATTGAACATCTCGCCTCTTAGGCTTTGATGGGATCAGATGGTATTTGTTATAAATCCTTCTTAGAATTCACTAGAAGGCATACTTTAAGAACCACGGACATTCTTCTGGGACCAAAGTGCTAGTATTTGACAGCCGTCCGAATTATTATTATTTTAAATTTTGACACGCTTCCACATGTTTCAACATGTTTTGGACATATTTTCATTCTGAATTTTTGTTTATATTTCATATTTTTTGACAATTATAAAGTATAATGTGGTAAAATTAAAATATCAAAATATGTAAAATCTGCTATATTAATTTTTATCTTAATTTGTTAAATTATATTATTATTATTATTATTATTAATATACTATAGTAGCTTGTTAAGAAAGTTGTAGCATAATTTGTTTATGTTGGTTCAATTGTGTACCTTCATAAGAAATGTTTTTGGGTGAAGAAATAAATTATAAAATAATATTGTTCATAAATTTTAAAAATAATAAATTGTGGTTTTAGTTCGCGTATCTTTAACATATTGTGTCATTATTTCGAGAAAAATAATGTGTTAGCTTATTATCCCATTTCCGTATCCATGCTTCTTAGGCATTACAAATAAGATGGTGAGCTTGAAACAACAGTGAGGTTGATTCATTCATAATTTCGAACCAAGGAAAGGGCCTTGTGCAATATGCTTTCCACTTAGAATCCGCTCTTACTTCTTGGACATCCGTTGTCAGAAATACTACTTACTCTCGATTCCCTTCGAATCGACCCCCTCCTGTCTTTTTTGGCAACTCTGTTGGGGTCACTCCCTCGTGGCACTTTTGCAGTGGTTCGAGAAGCCTGTTATTTGAACGAGGACTCATTGGAGGTGTTATGTCCGAGAGGTTGCTGAGGACATGGATGAGGACTCCAGGAATCTAGGAGTTGACTCTCTCTCTCCCGTAGGCCTGTTGTAGCCGCGTTTTGCAGGTGGGCAGTTGACCCACTCTGATTGGATATTCAGGCGGCTACAACTTTCTAGGGTGTCAGGCTTACCATTCTGGCACGCTGGGCGTGCACTTGCCATGGCAGGCCTAGAGGGTGTGGTCCTGCCACCCTAGTGCCAGTGGGGTGGCTGGCTGTCCACTAGGCCCATTGTGTATATAAGGCTTGTACCCTTTGCTTGTTGTATAGAGTTGGCCAAGTGGGTGTGTGAGACGGCAATCATTTCAAGGAGTTTAGAGAGAGCTGTGGGCAGCCTTGTTGTAAAGATAGAATGAGAAACACTTTTTAGAGAGAGATTGAGTGATATACACTTAGTGATTGTCTTTCATTTGTTTGAGCTTGTATAGCTAGCATTGTAAACAATCATTCTTTATAGTGTATTTTTTGGTGGTTTTTTCCTTAGTCAAGAAGGGTCTTTCCATGTTAATTTCCCGTGTGTGTTTCTCTCGTTTGTTCTATCTCTACTTTTGGCTGTCCGACCGAGAGCTCTACTCTGTTGCTGTTCGAGTGCTCCGTCCGCCCGGTCACCGTTGTCTTCTGTTTTGCGCCAACACACTCCTGGTTGCTACTGGCCTCCAAGGAGGTTGTAGATGGGGATGACGATTTTCCCTGTCCCGAATCCAGCAGTGAATTTTCATCCCATAAAGATTGTGGGGCGGGGATGATATCAGGTCACCTTGCCTCGCCCTTTCCCCTTGATTTCACAAATATGCTTTTTAAAATAAATTTTTGTACTATATATTTATTTTATATAAACATGTGAAACTCTTTTTAATATATTTGGATAAATAGGATTCATAGTCAATGCTTTGTTTTTAAAATATTCATTAGTAATGCCTAAATTAAAAAATTAAAAGGGCACACCGTTCTACCTATGAATGGAAAGATAATTATCACAGCGTTGTGTAAGAGTTATATGAGTATTATTGCTCAATTTCACATGAAAGCGAATTAAATTGAGCCATGGGATCACCATTCTACTATATCTACATCATGGATGAAAATATGGGTATGGGTACCGGTATCGATATAAGTCGTAGTCGTATCAACATTATTTATATCGAAAGAACTATAATTTGAAATTGTAAGTTGATAGGGCCATGTTAGCCAATGTATTTACCAAATATCGAGTGTATCGACCTATATATTGTGAAAAATGTTACTTACGGTAACATATTGTGATATTGAAAGCCTGATAATAATACATATCAGCCGATGTTTTGATCATTAATCTACATGGATGCTCTGTGTTATGTCTGTAAACTGGAGGCGATTTGCGGTTCCTTGTGCAGGTTCATATGTGACTCATGAGACCAACCACTTTGTTTACTTCTATTTGGACCAGAAGGCAGTCTTGCTGTTCAAATCCGGTTGATGTCATCTGAATTCCTTGGCGTGATGTTGCCGTCTGATATCCTGTCTACTTCTTGTATGTATTTCTTCCCTTCCCTCCTAAGCATGAAATCTCTCTAGCAGACTCTGCTTGTGCTTGTATATTTTCTCTTGAATTGGGAGTTCTAATTGAAAAAAATGAACTTCATTGTAATCATTTATAATTTCATTTCTCCAAACTCGATCCCAATTCGTGTGGTGGTTCCGAGGATCCGAGTCCATGATCCCTTTGCCGTTTTGCTGTGTTTAGTTTAACCTTTGTCGAGTAAAAAAAAAAAAACTACAGAAAAATATCGGTTGTCCGTGAGACCCACAAAGGCTATTAGAATTCTGAGCCGTTTACGGGTTTTTCCTAAGTTTTGGATGGAAAAGTAAACCGTATGATCATAATTCCTATTAAACAAGCATGTTGTATGTGTAAGCAATTTATGTGGTTTAAATAACCATAAAAGCAGAATAAATAATCAAATTTTATACCTCTAGCAATTTGCATCTGTTTTTCCAAATCTTATTTCCTCTGTTTTGAGCTTCTGGACTCTCATTTTCATTTCTAGATGGTGTATATGTGAGAATGGAATGCCAGTGACAACCAATTTACTTAATTTATAAGGCAGGTCCATCAAATGCCATCACCGAACGTTACTAATGAACAGTCGGTCGAGATTGATGAGCACAGTAATGGGAGAGTTATCATCATTTAAATGGACTACTAATATTTCAGCAATCAATTGAAGGGAATGGAAGAAGGAGATCAGCCATCGTGAAGATGAAACGAAGAGGAGTGAATCAGCTGAGTGTCGGCTCAAACGGCTGAAGAAGTCGGCTGGCAAGCGGCTGGGCTCACGGCTTCGGTTGAGCTGAAGCATCTACAGTATGCTGATAGGCTCACATAATAATAGATGAATAAATGGGTATTGTATTCTTGAATGGTGTTTTAACGATGAGTAAATAATGTTTTTAAAAATATTGCTCTTCAAAAACTAGAAATAGGAGGAAGAAGGAAGGTCTCTTTCTCTCGTATAAATTCCTGACTTAAAAAAAAATAATTATGCTCTATTTTTATGTATATTTTATTGAAAATATTTGGAGGAAATATTTTATTGAACGGTAATATTGTTGTGTTTGTTTTTATTATTGTTGCGTCCGAGTCCGATGGTCGTACGCAATGACGTGTGATTACGTCAGGTGGACGGAATCAGCCGCAACACAAAGGGGGTGAATGAGTTGATTGTAGAGGGGCGTTTTGGTCCGAGAGGGTTAGAGGGGCGAGTGAGCGCTAAGGACGAGAGGGTGAGAGACAGAGAAAATGGAAACACAGATTTTATGTGAAAAATTTGCCTTTGAATCAGGGAAAAAAATCACGAGGCTCTGGGCCTAGTAAAGATTTTCACTATATGAGTATGCTGAGTACAAAATATAATGTATATTTTTTCTCTTTGAGCTCTTTTCTTTCAGCCGTAAGAGTTTCTGAGTGATGAGAGAGCAATTGTCTCTTTCTTAGTTCGTAAGAGCTGCCATCCCAAAATCCCCCTCATTTGTGTGTTGAGTTGGGTATTTATAAGGGAAAAAATATAGCCGTTGGCTCCTGACAGCTACGGGGAGGTTGTCCACCTACTCCCATGACGTGGCCATACGGTGTCAGGCACGCGGCCGTTGTGTCAGGCACGCTGGCGTGCGCAGTAAGTTTTAGCTGGCAACGCCGTTTTCAGTCTTACTGTGTCAGGAATGTCAGTCTGCGGTGTCAACCTTTGAGGTGACAAGTCACGTTCTAGGGGTCAGCGCTAGTTGAGGTGATATTTTGTAGGCTTTACGCGTTGGAGCTATAAGTGCTGAGTTGGAGTCCTTGGATGTTTGGGGACAGTCCTCGTCCTTTGCTGGTTTTCTTCATCTTCGGATGAGTCCGCGTACTTCAAGCAGCACCGCTCTTCTTCTCGGACGCTTGGAAAAGTATTCGTCCTCTTCTGGCTTGCTTTGACGTTGGGCAGAGTCTACGGCCTCTCAATCTTTCCTTAGTTCTCGGTCCCCTTGAGGGAGTTCTCGGCTGCTACTTGCAACTTTGCCTTGCTGGGAGGTCTCTTCAGTCCTCGTACCTGGATGTCACGTGCTATTTGCAGTGTCCTTTGAATTCGTGGGCCTCCTGGGCCTCTTATCTTCGGGATGTTCGCACTGGGCTTTTCTTTTGGGCCGTGTGTTCATGGACCCCGGGTATTGGAACCCAACACTATTATTAATTATTAGAGTGTACAATGTTTTGACTAGTTGGTTCACAGATTGAGCCAAACACAATTAGACGATAATCTAAATCTCATACACATTTATATATATAAAGTGGCATAAGGCATCCATAACTTTGGTCAAAATCTTGTGCTTCAAATAACATATACTACAAATATAAATGCAACTAACCCACTAGTAGCAACTACCAAGATCATAAAATTTAAAAAATAAAATAAAACCCATTAACTTAGGATTGACTAACCAAATAAAAAATTTGTAAGTTGAATAATGTAGGGCTAAACTAGACTACAATATTCAAATCTCTAAAGACTCCATAAACCATATTTAATGCCATGACTTGTTATTTCGTCTTTATACTTTCCCTGCATTTATTGCTTGCATGTATACGTTGGTTACCATGGTTCTAAGCACCCAGAGAAAATAAATAAATATAATACGATTAAAAGAAACTTTCTCATGGCGTGGCTAGGCTAGATTATGGCCCTAACCCTAAGTCGTGGGAGACTAACTGATGGATTTTGGAGAATCATGCAGAAGTCTTTGCTTAAAAGAATATCCCAGCCAGTACAACAGATGAAGGCATGGGTGACCTGTTTGGGGTCCATGATTCCATCCTTGCAACTCTTTATTTCTTTCTGTGGTTGACCCCTGCCATGCCATCCCTTTGTTTTGTGGTTGGTTGTTATAGGTCATTTGGATGCGTCGGGCCTTTTTTCAAATCCCTTCCCGATGTTTTGTGGTT
>JAOVVI020011160.1:0-12759 GCA_028571085.2 Nepenthes alata
GGTACATAATCCTTGATTTGTGTATTGATTAGTATAAATTGGTGAGAAGCTAGTGAATGGCAAAGAAATCGTGTGCGTTGTATCTTAAAAATGGAGGTGAACAGTGTACTGTGCTGTGTATGAGGAATTGCCGTATGAGTAGCTCCTATGTGGGCATATAGCGTATATGTGTGTGTATACCCATACGTATTGGGTATCTTAGTGGGTGTGTGTGTGTGAGTTGTGTGCTGTTGCGTATGGGTGTGTGTGTAAGTATGATGTGTGTTAATTGTGTGTATGGTGCAAAGTGTATGTATAGGTGTGTGTATATATATATGTGTGTGTGTACGTGTGTGTTTATATGCAGGGTGTAATGTATCGGTGAACACAGAGGTATGGTATATTCAAGTTATGTGTATATTTTGATGTAAATGTATAAGTTTTGTTGGACATCGAAGTTTATAAATATGGGCATATTAAAGTATAAGTTAGATGAAAGAGAAAATATAAATATATTATTATGATTAGACCCACATAGATTTAGCAGAATAGTTGAATAAGATTTGAAGGTTGTGGATATCTCTCGGTGTCATCAGAATAAAATGAACTTTGTAACCTTAGAAATAAAATTAGGATTCCGAATGAGTCAAAAAGGATTTAAAAAAATATTAGGGCATTCAATCGAATATTTAAACTTTCATTGGTACTGTTGCTTTCCTTCCAATAATTACATTATTTGCATTATCTTTGAATTGTGTGTATGGTCTTTATCAGTACCGAACGATAATTCTTTCATTGAAATTGCAAAACCTTCTTTGTATTATACTTAATTTTGTGAGTAGTTAAATTATTGGCTCCCTACGGTCAAGGTTAATGAAAACGTATAAAAATACTAAGGTATCTAGTCGAATGGGATGCTATAAGACCTTAACGTGGTTTACACTTATCTGATACTGATTTTCGTATCATGGTAATAATGATGTATATTATTTATTATGAATGAATACTTATAGCCATATAACAATCGTAAGATATGATATTAGGGATATCATTTGGCGAGGGGTATCACGGATAATATGGATATACTACGGGTATATCCTCTAAGAGGACTGCAGGGGTAGTACGATACCATGGATAATCTCATTACACTTACCCAACCGTTGGAGGCGTAAATACGAGACCTTTGTTTCACAGTGATAGAATAAGGTCCAAGGAGATTCATTATGATATTCCGTCATTGATCACACGTCTTGAGTTTGGAATTTATAGAATCCATAATTATATTCGGTAGAATCCATGTGTCAGGTTTTACGATTTTAAGATTCAGTGGAATCCATATTATCTATTTTTATTTAGTTTTTAGGTCGTTCATGCTGATATTTGGACAAAATGATCCCTTTTTATTTCTCATAAGATCGAATTCTAAGGGGTTCTTCGTGTTATATTGGTAGAATCTTATGATCTTGTAATATCAGAGTTGGAGTGATCTACTTATATATTGGTATCGTAAATATGATGAAATATACTTTTTTGACATATTTACTATTGATATTATTTTATTCATAATTTTTGTTATACCTTATGTATTGCTGCTATCATTTTCTGTTTGTTTTAAATTTGTTATCCCTTGTTGGGTATTTGGCTCTCTCTTACATTTTATTGGCTCCAAATTTAGTTGATTGCGTAGTGCGAGCTGAGAAATCCTATTTTGGCTACAACAAATCGAGATAGAGAAGATAGTGGAAATAGAGACTCGTGAGAAGAAGTTCTAGAGATAATTCATTGATTGAGATTCAATTTTGATATGTTATTGAGACTGTATTCCTAAGATAATAATATTATATATATTTATTATTTTGAAGAAATTTATTATAAAAATTATACTTATAATGTTGAATTTGTAATGATAATTAAAATTTTTAGTTTCCTCGTTGTCGGTTTGAATTGGGTTGAGCGACTCGGTTTCCCATGAGGAAGCCAAGAGGGCTCATTGGGGTCTGCCTTCTCCGATTCAGAAGATGTGACTCCCATCCTCCCAACATAAGAGGAAGGCCGGCGCCATCACCATCGATTCTACCGGTGCACTTTCCATCAAAGATGCTCCCAGAAGTCCAAGGTAAAAGAAGACGACAACGATAGAGCCTTCTTCTTCATCCTTCACAGAGCCGGACTACATCCTAGCTGGTTGAGTTGTTGGGATCGGAGAGCCCTCCGGTGTAGAGGCTGCTGTGGAGGCATATAAGGCCAGGTTCTTGCGCTACAATTGGCACTGTTCTTGCGCTACTGCAACTAGCCAATTGCAATTGGAAATGCCTGCGGAGCTACCAGCCGAGCCGGCTACTAAGCTGCTAGAGGAGCTACCTGGGGAGCCTGATGATCCAGCTGCTATAGAGCTTCCTAAGGCGGTTGACCTAAGTACCGAGTTGGCAGAGGAGATTGTTGCTGAGGTTTCAGCAGAGCTTGCTCAGGAGGCTGCTGCTTCCAATCCTTTGCCATCAGGCCCAAGGTCACGAAGCGAGCCAGTGAGGAGGCAGTGCAAAGTTTGGCTAGTAATTTTTTGAAGTTTTCATTCTCTTTTCTTCATCTACTACTGTTACTTAACATTTTTGGTCTTTTATCGGAGGAAAAGATTATGGGCATAGTGAGCAAAGGGCTGCGTCAATGGGATATGGTGATCATAGACCGTGAAGAAGAGATTGCCTGGTTCAAGGAGGAAGTGGACCTGCTGAGGGCCCAGCACTAGGAGGAGAAGGCCGCTCTCCAGTCGGAGTTGGATGAACTAAAAGTAGAGAATGCTAGATTGGCAGAGAAAGAGGTATGGGCAATGGGGCACACTGACAAGCTTTTGGGAATGATAGCTTCATTGGAGAATGAGCTATCTACTTGTATATGTCCACATGAGGTCTCTCAAATGCTGTGGGCACGTTTGTGGGAAGGTATCAATATTAGTCACCGTGTTACATTGCTGATGGACCCTAACTTTCCTATCGGTGTCCTTAACCAAGCAAACCACACTGCCAGGTGTTGTGAGAGCCTTGTGGACCAGTCCTAGGGTGCACAGGAGCCTCTCACACCTCCTCCTGGGAGCTTTGCTCCTCGGTAGTTATTTTGTACCCTTACATTTTTTATATGTAACTGTAGATGTTATCAATAAAATAGCAGTTTTAATGATCTAGTGTCCAGTGACTTTGGTTTCATTTGTTGTCCCTTTAATTATTCGTCCTTTGCATTGGCCAGCCAACTTGGCATTTTGTGTGCATGTTGGCCGTCCATCTCGCAGCACTAGAAACATTTACCGTGCTCTCAGATGGATTTAAATCCTTGAGGGGACATCAGGGTAAATTCTGATGTTATATCAAGTCATTTTTTATAGTCAAGCGTGAGTTGAGACTAGATGGCGCTACCCATGTATAATCTTGGATGGCCAGCTTTTGGACGGAGCACTTCATTCCTATTGGCCGTCGTTAACTGATTACGTTATCTTCTACTGAAAGAGATTGTCACGTGTGTTATTTAAGTCCCCTAAGGTTTAGAATCATACCGCAAATGGACCATTTGGATAACTAAGGTTTAATTTGATTACTTATGGGCCGCCTCGATAATTATAATTTAATTCGACCACTTACGGACCGTGTGGATAATTAGGGTTTGATTCGACCACTTACAGACCGAATAAATGATTAGGGTTTAATTCAACCGCTTACAGGCTGTCTAGATGACCAGGGTTTAATCGTGAACGAGTGAAAATTTACCCGACTTAGGGGTAATCTAAGTCGTTTATTTGTGTAACTTGCAAACAAACATGCACATAGAACAGAAAAACTAAGGAAAGGAAAACATAGCACAATGTAGATAAAAAGAACTTTTCTTTTATTAATGACAATACATATTATAAATATGCTCATGCAACATAGATGACCTACCTGGGTTATCACTGGAAGTAACGCTTTAGGTGAACCGCATTCTCTATCCATGGAACCCACTTACCGTTCTAGGTTCGAAATTTGTATACTCCATTCCGTATAACGGTTGAGACTAGAAATGGGCATTCCCAATTTGAGAGAAACTTGTTTCAGTTGGTGGTCTTGCCTGTAGGCTCTATACTTCGCAAGACCAAGTCTCTAACTTGGAATTGCTACACTTTCACTTTATTGTTGTAATAGCGGACGACTCGTTATTGGTAGGCTGCTGTACGCATCTTGGCTACGTCATGGGATTCCTCCAATAAGTCTAGGTGTTTCCTGATCCTCTGGGAGTTATCTAGGAGATCGAAAGTTTTAACCCTAAGACTTGGGAGCTCAATCTCAACCAAAATTACCGCTTTGATTCTGTAGCAGAGGCAGAAGGGTGCCTCGCAAGTTGGTTCCTTTGGAGTCGTCTAGTAAGACCATAGGACGGAGGATAACTCATCGACACAGGAGCCCCCTGCGTCCTCCAACTTAGTCTTCAGATCGCAGAGTAGTATACAGTTGGTGACCGCCGCCTGTCCGTTTTCCCGTGGGCACGCCACCGAAGTGTGGATCAATCGATACCTAGACTGATACAATACTTGGTGAAGTGCTTCCCTGAGAATTGGGTTTCATTGTCGGTCACGATGACCTCAAAAATGCCAAATCTGCTAACTATATTCTGGCGGACGAATTCTAAGGCATTGTGCACAGTGATCTTGGCCAACGGGGTGGCTTCAACCTATTTGGTAAAATAGTTAATACCTGTGATGATGAACTTTTTTTGCCCAGTCACGATGAACAATGGGTCGAGAATATCGAGCCCCAATTGCGCAAAAGGCCAAAAAGTTTGAATAGATCTCAGCTCCTCGGGCGACTGGTGATGAAGATTGTCGTGGAGCTGACAATTATCACACTTTTTTACGAATTCAAGGGCTTCCTTCCTCATTGTTGGCAGTAATATCCCTAGCGCAGGACTTTGAATGTCAGGTTCTTTCCACCAATGTGCGATCCGCATATCCCAAAGTGGACTTTGCTTAATGTGCAGTCGTCCTCCTCAGAAGTAAGGCACCGGAGATACGGAGTCAAGTAACCACGACGATATAGTCATCCGTCGACTATGGTGTACCAGCCTGCAGTCTTCTTGATCTGCTTGGCTTCGTCTGCGCTATGTGATAATGTTTCATCCGCCAAATACCTCCAGTAAAGTGTCATCTAATTTTCAGAGTCGAAGACTTGCATTGCTTCCTATTCCGCTGTGCTGGGAGTGCTCAACACATTCCTCATGTCCCTCTAGTACTACTCTGATTTTTTTGCCGCTGCTACTCTAGTAAGTTTGTCGGCCTTCCAGCTCTCTATTTTGGGAACGTGAACCAGGTTCAACTTATCAAATCTCCGGATGGCGTCCTTCGTCTTAGCCAATTGTTTGATCAAGAGAGGGTTGCACGCCTCGAAGCTCCTGTTAATTTGGTCAATGACTATTTCTGAGTCACTGTAAACGGTCAGCCACCTAGCTGAACACTCTTTGGCTAGTCGTAATTCGGATAATAGAGGTTCGTACTTGACAACGCTGTTGGTGGCCGAAAAGTCAAGTTTAATAGGATATTTCACCTTAAACCCATCTGGGGTCCTCTGGACCACTTTGGCACCGCTACCTGAGTTTGTAGACGATTCGTCCACGTTGAGAACCCATTCCAGCTCTTCTAGGTGGTGATCAGTGTCCTCAGTGGGATGCTTATCGACGATTGAGGTCGTGGTCTCAATGATAAAGTCGACCAAGGCCTACCCTTTGGTGGCTGGTATAGGCCAAAATTTAATGTCGAACTTTTCTAACTCGATGGCCCACTTAACCAGCCGTCTAAAAATATTGGGTTTCTAGAGGATGCTCTTCAATTGCTGGTCAGTCAGGACGACCAAGCGATGAGCCTAAAAATAAGATCACAGTTTATAGGCTGAGAAGACAAGCACCAAAGTAAGTTTCTCAGCTCGTGGGTAGTGAATCTTTGCGCTGATCAATGTCTTACTCACATAGTAGATCGGACGCTACGTGCAGGAGTCCTGACATATGAGGATAGATCTAAAAGCTACATCTAATACTGCTAGGTAGAAGTACATATTTTTTTCGTCCCTGGGTGACGTCAACAACGGTAGACTGACCAAATATAACTTTAACTCATCGAAGGCTGCCTAAAACTCTGTAATCCACTGGAATTCGTTTGCTTTAAGCCCCCTCTGAGCCTTGAAGAAATGCTGATATTTATCCCCCGACATTGTTAAGAAGTGAGACAGTACTACTAGTCGTCCATTAGCCTCTAGATATCTTTGACTCTCGGCGATAGAGACATGTCTGTGAGGGCCTTGATCTTCTCTAGTTTTATTTTGATCTCTCGTTGAGAGACGATGAAACCCAGGAACATCCCTGATGATACTCCGAATACACACTTTGAAGGATTTAATTTCATTTGGAGCATGCGGAGTACCTCAAAAGATTCAGCCAGATTACGAATATGATCGTTGATGGTCTTACGTTTGATGAGTATATCATCGACGTACATCTTCATATTATAGTCGATCTGGTTCTCAAACATCTTGTTCATGAGCCACTAATAAGTAGCGCCTCTGTTCTTAAGACCAAAAAGTATGACCCTATAGTAATAGGTGCCTTGATCGGTAATGAATGAGATGTACTCCTCGTCTTCTAGGTTCATCTAGATCTGGTTGTAACCAAAGTATACATCTATGAAACTCAACAGCTCGTGTCCAAAAGTCGAGTCCACCAACAGGTCGATCATAGGTAAAGGGAAGCTGTCTTTCGGGCAGGCTTTGTTGACGTCGACGAAGTCGAGCACATTCATCATTTTTCATTACTTCTTTACCAGGATGACATCGAAGAGCCAATCCTGGTATTAAACTTCTCTGGTGAAGCTGGCGTTCAACATCTTCTTCACCTCTTCTCAAATGGCTATGAGTTTCGCCACATAGTGGTTAGTCTGCTTTTGCTTGATGAACCTGTGGTTGGGATCGAGGCCTAACTTGTAAACCATTACTCCGGTCAGAATCCCAAGCATGTCTGTGGGAGTCTATGCGAAGATATCAACGTTCTGTCGCAAGAACGCTATCAGTTTGTCATGCAGTGGTCCGATGAGTGAGTCCCTAATCTGTACACACCTCTCCGGGTCCTCTGAATTTAGTGGCACTAGATCGATTGCCTCGTTGGACTTGCCTATTGCAAGGTTGTTTCATCCCGATAGTCTAGTTCTCCTGCTATCCTTACACCGCCGCTTGGAGCAATTTGGAACATGTAATATACCCGCCTAGTGACTTGATCACCTAACACTTCCCCGATACTGCATACTGTTGGAAACTTCATCTTGAGATTCAGTGCTGAGGTGAAAGTTTCGAATGCTGCTAGGCACGACCAGCCTAGAATAGTATTGTACACGGAGGGCAGGTGAACGACCATGAAGGTGAGTGTATGACTTACCATTTTCAGGTACGTACCCAGGGTGACCTGTAATTGGATAATTCCTTGGACGACTATTGGTTCGTTGTCAAGGCCATAGAGCGGGCTTTCGATAGATTTCAATTGACTCTTTTTAGACCAAGTTTAAAAAAGGTATCAAGATAGAGCAATTCTTTTGAACTTCCATTATCGATAAAAACTCGTTTCAGTTGGTAATTTATGGTACTATTTGAAACGAGTGTAGATACAATAAGGGGATCGGCGTGAGAAAAAATTACATAATCCTTGTCATTATTACTAAAACTAATGACGTTCTCTTCCACTCGCTGCTTCTTCCACCCAACTTGCCACTCCTTGTAATCTACGTGGGTCTTGACCGGCCGAGTTGTGATCATGTTGACCACTCCGACGGTAACCCGATTCGGTGGATGGGATGGCTCTGGTCTTTCCCCGCCTGAGGTGCCAGAACTATGCCTAGGGTTCCTGACAAACCTAGTGAGGTGGCCCCTCTGGATGAGTTTCTTAATATACTATTGAAGCGTCTTGCAGTCCTTTGTGGAGTATCCAAGAGATCGATGGAAATCACAACACTTAGTTAGATTTTCTCCCTCTGCTTTCTTCAGTGGCATGGGCCAATTGATGAACTTCTCCCTACGAATTTACATGAGGGCATTGGACCGCATGTCGATAAAGTGAGTAAGGTTGATTGGCCCGTACTACTTTCGCTCCGGTGCACCGAACCTGTGCTACTTCCTGTGGGGATGGTCGCCGTGATCGTACTTCTTCTTTCTTTCAGCCAAAAAAAAGTAAGGATGGTCGGCCCTCTCAAGAAGCTTTGCCTCATTAGCTTCTTTGGCCGTCACGTAGGACCTCGTGATAGACTCCACTTCTTATAAGGTCTGCAGCTTCTTATACGCTAAGTGCTTGAAGAAGTCTCCGTGTATCAACGTATAGATGAAACTACCAAGCATCATCTTCTTAATAAGCCTAGGAATCCTTTTGGCCTTTGGTACGAAACAATCCAGGAACTTCATTGGATTCTCTTCCTGCCTCTGCTTGATATAGGAGAGATGACACAGCTACTTCTCTTCTCGACAGCTAAAAATGTACTATGCTAGGAAGAGATCGGTGAGTTCACGAATGCTCAGGATTAAGTCTGATGGGTGCCGGTGAAATCAGATGCGGGCATCTCCCTTCAAAGTGAGAGAGAAGCAACAACACATCTCTACATCCTCTAAGCCCTGGAGACTCAAATGGGTGCGAAAGTGATCTAGGTGATCCATGGGATCAGCACTCCCATCGTAAGAGTACAGAGTTGGCATCTTGAAGTTTGTCGGCCATAGACGGATCAAGATCTCTGCCGTAAATGGAGATCTGTCTATCAACGGTGTGTTTGTCGTCTTTAAACTCTTGCCTCCACTTGAGAGGAGTTTTCAGATCTGTTTAAGTTGAGGTAGGTCCTCAACTCTGTTCTCTCAGTAGTGCGGCGTATATCCTGTCGGCTACTGTAGCTAGTAGATCATACGACCTTGGAGGCTCCCTCTTGAGCCTAAGACCCGAGTTCTCCCCAAGAGTATCTGGGATTCCTCCGCTCTGGGCTCTTGTCCGGAGTCTCGCAGCTCAAGTATCCTTATCCTTGGACGGCTCTGGGCATTTGAGGCATCTGGAGCTTAAGTGTTACCCGGCCTCGTTGCCTTCTTGGCCAGCTTTTTCTTCCTCTAGCCTCCCATCTTAGAGGCCAGAGCAGGAACTGCGGAAGGTGGTTCCCCATGCTTCTTCTTTTCCTGGCCAGTGCACAGCATTTGGAGTATTCTGTTCATGTTGCTCCTTTGCACCACCAAGTTCTGGAAGAACGGTGCGAGTACCACATTGACTAGGTTACTAGCAGAGTAGTCCTGGTCGAGTGAGATAGTGTAACGTTTCCGAGTACCCGCTTGTAAATATTATCCGCTATGCCACACAGACGTACGATTTTATTCTTGGCAGACGTCCTCCACCGCCCGCAAAATGCATCCACAAGGGAGAGGTATCCACGTCCTTATAAGACACGCTTTATTCCCCCCTCTAATCAAATGTGGGACTCTACAGTCCACCCCCTTGGGAGCCCAGCGTCCTCGTTGGCATACCAAACTCGGGTCCCTTCTCTGATACCATTTGTAACGTCCACGAGCACCCACTTGTAAATATTATCCGCTTTGCCATACAGACGCACGATTTTGTTCTTGACGGACGGCCTCCACCTCCCCCAAAATACGTCCACAAGGGAGAGGCATCCACGTCCTTATAAGGCACGCTTCGTTCTCCACTCCAATCCAATCTGGGACTCTACAGATAGTATCTCTAGCGGAGCCGCTAGGTTGTACTCTCATGTTCACCATTCTGATTGTTGGTAATGACTTAGAAGATGAGAGTAGTTGTGGAGATGAAAGTGGAAAGCTTTTTGTTAGTTTCCCACAAACGATGCTAATAATGTATCATAGATCCAAATTTCGTACAGATTGGGCCAAGTAGTCTGTTTGAGTCCGGCTCTATCTATTGAATTTGGATCTTACACACCACAATTTTAAATAATAGGTCAGGTGATGATGGGATATGATCCAATCGAAAATACTCTGACTTTTAAGTCAGTTTGCAGCCTTCAAAGGAAAAAAGTTGGATATAGAGAATGCAGTACGAATGCAAGGTAAGTGTTTGTTGATGTAGGAGTGCTCTCATAGGCAGAGAGGCTTGGGGTGCTCGTGAGGAGCAAGTTCTCTAAGTATTGTGTTCACTGGGAACTAATGGCAGAGAGAGAGAGAAAGAGTATAGAGTTGCTCGAGTTTTTGAGAGTTTGAGAGCTTTGCAAGCGTTTGTGTGTAAGAGGAGGCTTTTTGGCAGGCGAGTGAAAGCGTACCTATGAAGTGAATCTCCATGGCATTTTATAGTCATGGCCCTGGGTTGCCTTCATTGTGTAGAGGGGCGTGATACCCGCGATCTATTGGGATCGTTACCTTTTCTGGCGTAGGCGCCTTTATGGCTGTAACAGTCATAGGGTTGATTTTCTTCCTTCTGCGTTCTATAACCGTTAGGATTTTCAGTAGATAGGGCATGGATTCTAACACCTTCTTTTAAAGATGCGCCTTAATTCTGGAGTAACCGTTACAGTGGAGGTTTCCTTCTTTGGAGGTGCGTGAAATCAAGGGAGGAGACTGTTGTGGTTTAAGGACAGACACGTAGACCAATCTGGGCTTGGGACGCGTGAGTCCTGATCCTCAATCGGTCTACTGGCCACTCTTTCGGTCAATGGAATCATTGACCTTCCTGGGCTCTGATGGGCTATCCTGATCTTGGACCTTTGTTGGCTCACCAACCTTTTGTTCGATCAACTGTCTTTATGCATTCATTGAATGAGGAGGTTTTTTAGAGGCAATTTATTCGATAATGATGTTGTCCTATTGACCTTGATTAGAAGATTTTTGTATACCCCGCTTGATCACTCAGTTAAGTTAACGACTTAACTTAATTAACCACTTAGTATGATTAATCAGTCGGTCTAATTAACAATTTGGTTTATCATTCGAATATCTGATCATTCGAGCTTACAATTGAATCCTTTCCATGTCTTTTTAGCCGCTCGCCCATTTGTCGTTTCGATTACCCTTTTGATTATGATTCTTTTTAATTTCAATGAGATTTTGCTTTTCGAACTAGCGTCTAATGGGCTGATTGATTATTTATTCCTTCTAAGCTTACCATTCATAAACTCATTATGTAATATGTTGGTATTTTTTTGGAATATTTGAATCCCAACCAATAGAGATGATTAATTTAAATAATTTGGTTATAGAGATATGCCCCTGAAACCAATATCATGTGGCCCAAGCTAGATTGAATTTAGAGGATCATGACGACTGTTTTATTACCTATGCAGTCGAATACAATCCGACCAATCTGAATATTATGCGGAGTGGTAATATACTACTTTCTCACTCTCTCACAAAATTCACTATTTTATTACTTGACAAATTTCTTACTCTCACTAATATTTCGAACAATAATAAAAATTATCAAATTATATTCAGTAGCGATAAGGTCGAGTATATTTTTGATATTTAATAATCGTACGATTGAATTCAACAAAATTAGAATATTAGTAATAGTGGGTTAAAATCGTACTAGGTTGACAATATGACAACGTGCAAATAGATGTTGGAATGTTAGAAGAATCGAGTTAATTTTAGTATAATATTGACACTTGACAATTGGTAGCATAGTTAAAAGTCATAGGACTTATAGAAGGTTGTTGTCAATTATTAGAGATAATGTAGATGGCTATTTAGTAGCCCATGGTTCTTTCTCTTTTTTCCTCCATTATGGCATTATTTTTGCTAATTTCGATACCGTGTATATGGCCTTTATCAACACAAAATGACGGTTCGATCATTATAATTGATAACTTCTTTTACATATATACTTAGTTTCGTGAGGATGTTATTGGTCTTTTATAGTAAAGGTAAATAAGATTATATAAAAATATTACAGTAATATAGAACCTGCAATACCTTAATATATTCTATAGTTATCCGATACTGATTTTTATATTATGGAGATAATAAAGTGTATTGTTTAGTGTAAAGGAATATTTATAATCATATAACTATCGTAGGAGATAATGTCAGTGATATCATTAGCAATGAGTATCGTAGATAGTAGGAATATATTATAGATATAGCATTTGGGATGACTATAGGGATAGTGAAGATATATGGATGTTGAGTGACCTTGTGCTACTTATTCAGTTGTTGGGGTATAAATATACGGTCTTTGATTTATAGTGGTGGAATAAGATTTAGGAGATCCTTCATAATATTTCACTATTATTGATATCTATTGAATTTAAAATTCAGTTGAATTCACGAATTATATTTGATAGAATCCATATATCAGCTTATATGACCTTCAAATTTAGTAAAATCTATTATATTTATTATTTTTTAATATTTAGATCATCCACACTAATATTTAGATAAGAAAATTTTCTTTTATTTCTCATGGAAGATTTTTGCCTATTATTATTAAATCTTTTTATTTTTATAATACGAAGGTCTAGTGGGACTTGTCCTCACTATTACTTTTGTGTCGTGATTATGATGAGTCGTTGATCATCGGATAGAATTAGATTGCATATTACTATTGGGGCTTTTTTATTTCTTTATATATAAGATAATTATTATTTATTATGTATTTTTAATTATTTTTACTCGTTAGATATTCAACTCATATTTATATTTTATTGACTCAAAATTTAATTGATTACATAGATTTAGTGTGGGATCCTACTTTTACTGTAAGACTTTTCAGTAGAGAAAATTTTAGAAGTTAATTATTATC
>JAOVVI020011162.1:0-12759 GCA_028571085.2 Nepenthes alata
GTCCTCGAGTAACAACCCTAAGAAATGACAAAACGACTTGTCGGAGTTTCAAAATGGATACTCCACGTGGATGGATCATCTACTAACAAGGGAAGTGGCGCTGGAGTGGTCCTTGCAACTCCCGATAGGTTTGAGGTGAAATACTCAAGTAAACTGACAGTTTATAGCGACTCCGAGCTAATCGTCAACAATGTTAACGGAGGCTTCGACGCAAACAACCATCTCTTGGCCAAGGTAAGGGAGGCCATCCAGGGTTTTGACCAACTGACCCTCGTTCACATTCTCCGAACTGAAAAGTGGAAAGCAGACCAGCTGGCCAAGGCCGCGACTACTGAAAATCAAGAACAGTATTCGAGGAACATACGGGAGATCCTAAACGCTCACAGCATTGAGAAGCGAGAGGCCATACAAATTTTTAAAATGGAAAACTGGATGACACCTTTCCTTAACTACTTGACGGACGGATCATTGTCAGAGGACGCGGAGAAAGCCAAACGGGTCAGGAAGAAAGCCGGCTGGTATGCTGTGGTTGATGGACGGTTATATTGTCGTGGCTACTCAACACCATACCTCCACTGCTTAACTCCCGAAGAGGCTGACTATGTCTTAGGTGAAGTTCACCTCAGAATCTACGGGTCACACATTGGTGAAAAAAACTTAGCCTTCAAGGTCATAAGCTAGGGCTATTACTGGCTATCAATGAAAAAAGACGCGCTGAAATTTATGAAGAAGTGTGAAAGTTGGCAGCTTCACAGTAACCTTCACCGCCAGCCGACCGCGGACCTAAAGACTCTTCAGGCACCTTGGCCCTTCGCCCAAAGGGGGCTCGATCTTCTTGGTCCGTTTTTCATTGCCACGGGGCAAAAAAAATTCATCATCGTGGGCATCGACTACTTCACCTAGTGGGTCGAGGTTGTCCCACTGGCAAAGATCACAGAGCATAACGCCATGGAGTTCCTTTGCCAGGGCATCGTCTGCAGATTCGGCATCCCTGAGGTCGTGAATGATAACGAGACCCAATTCTTGAGAAAACGCTTCATCAAGTATTGCATCATCCTTAGTATCAAGCTGGTCAACACTTCGGTAGCATACCCCCAAGCCAACGGGCAGGTGGAGGTCACAAACAATACACTACTCCACGGGTTAAAAACTAAGTTGGAGGACGCCAGGGGCTCCTGGGCTGACGAGCTCCCTTCCGTTCTCTGGTCTTATAGAACAATCCCAAAGGAACCAACGTACATAATATCTAAAGCATTATCGGTCTAGTAGGATGGAGAGTCTCATAACTTAAAAGTTAGAGGTTTTACCTCAAGCTTTTCAATATGAGACTTAAATCATTCCTCCATTCTTCAACAGTCGTGACCTCGACGGCTACATTCTACGACACTTTATTCGGCGACTTTCATTCTGCGACTCTTTACTCCGCCCCGGCGTACCGACAGCAGGTCAGTCCCTCCGCTGGTAGCCCTTTTTGGTCAGAATCCTCCGCAGGTAGTCCTCTCCGGACCGGGACTCCTCTCAATAAAAGCACCATTTAATGCGACCATAAACTAGAGGGAGAGCCAATCCCAAAATACTAGTTTAGTAGGAGAGAGAGCCCCCTAACTTATAAGTTAAAAGTTTTACCTCAATCTTTCTAATGTGGGACTCGCATCACAATCAACTGTCAATAATATGTCTTACAAATTCACATTCGCTGAATTAGTAATCAATATTAATATTTATACTCATTAGCTAAGTAAAATATTTCTACAGATAATAAAATATAAATAATTTCTAAACTATAAATTAATAATTCAAAAATCAATCAAAACTTTCAAAAGAAAAATAATTACATTCTAACCAAAAATCAAATCAAATTGTTCCATTATTATTATCATTATTTATTTATTTACATTTCAACGATTAATTAAAGCTGAAGCATAAGGCAACGTGACAGGTGGAGAAATAAGCGGAGAAGAAAACGGCTCAGCCATGCAAGCCATCGAGAATCGTGACGCGTACTGCAAAGAATACGGCTCAGTTCAGTTTTCTAATGTCTTAATTATAATTTTTTAGGGGTATATAACTAATAAACTATTTACTTTTAAATTTTTTTAATCATTTTTTAATTTATAAAAATAATAAAAATATATATATATTAATTAACAATTACACCAATAGATTTAGGTCGCACCACATGACACTTATTTGCAACAAAATAACTTAGTCCAAACTTAGAATCATACCGTTAAAGAATAGATAATAATAACGATATAATAAAAAAATTACAAATTTTATGATCCAATAAAGAGACAAATTTTAATTTTTTAAATAATTTAGAAACTTTTATATTACTAGACTTTTTAATAAATAGCATATATTATTTATGGTAAAATTTTTTTTAAGAATATCCTCAAATAAAATGGCATCAATAATTATTAACAATTATATAAAACAAATAACAATTATCGTCATTTTTTTGAACATTTATAGAAAAATTAAAAAATGTACCAATATATATCAATTATGGTCAAATACTAATTTTACTATCATTATACGTCAGCCTATCAAAAAATACAGGACAATGTGAACGTTGCAGTATCGATGGCTTATAAAAACTTGCTTTTATAGTAGAACTGTAATAACAGGTATTTTAATGGTACCCGTCAATGATTTTTTAAAATATTTTTTTAATTATATATCTGTATATTCTTGTGTGAATTTATTATTATATCTAAACAGATAAAATATACATCATCAGATGTCAGAATGCTGATCAATGACCATAGTCTAATAATATCTTTTCTTGTATGAATTTATTATTATATCTGAACAGATAAGATATACATCATCAGATATCAGAATGCTGATCAAGGACCACATTCTAATAATATTTTTTCTTTTATGAATTTATTATTATATCTGAACAGATAAGATATACATCATCAGATGTCAGAATGCTGATCAAGGACCATATTCTAATAATATTTTTTTTTTATGAATTTATTATTATATCTGAACAGATAAGATATACATCATCAGATGTCAGGAAGCTGGTCAAGGACTGTAGTCTAATAATATTATTGAACTATAATTGATAAAGAAAATTTGTAGTATTTCTCAATTTGGTTTTCAACGTACTCAAAGCATCGAACCAAAAACGGTGGTTCAAAGTATTTTCCAATTAATTTAATTAAGAAATGATGAAGTACGGAGGGGGCAATCTTGTGTTACACGCAATCCATGAACGAGTACGGCCGGCAAAGTACACTTTCCGACGTTAACGGTCGGTCATTTCATACTTCTAACGAACTTTTAAAATTATCCAATCCCAAGCTGCCACGTACGCTGCCCCGTCGTCTCTGGTAAAGTTCATCCCCTGTGTGCCACTCGAAAGCGGGTCAACGTCCCTCGTTTTAGCGGAAGGAGATGTATCATCAGATGCATTGCTTGATGGTAGCATAAGAAATAATATTTATATATTTATTTATATACTAATTTTTATTAAAATTGTTAAAATTGGTGGGAAGATAGAAATAGAGACAGAAAAAATTTAAAAAAAATTTATATATGTTTTTGATAATTTTAATATAAATAGGTATATAAGTGGGTGCATGAATAATATCATTTTAGTACTATAATAATAATAAAATTTAATAGTAAAAAATAATTTAAAATTTCAAATTAACTATTGGCATGCTAGTTTTTTTCATTATAGCACTACAATTATTATTAATATACATGATGATGCGTATCTCAAATTTAAAAAATAATTCGAACAAAATCAGGTCAAATTGTCAAATTTTTCTTTTCAAATCTTAGCAACCAATGTCAAACAAGTGAATGCACGAGATTCACTTATCGGTATATCTTTTGATATACAAGTCATTAATGTTTATAAGAAATTTGAAAAATGATAGGAAAATGAGGATTTGAGATGATTTAGAAATAGAGAATTAGGTTTCGCATGAATGGATAATAGATGATTAAACTCTGAGAAAATAAAAAAAATGAAGTACCAGGCTCTGAGATTGGCAGAGTATTAAATGTAACCAGGGTTATAACTCTATATTTGTTATCCAACTCTCCCATTTTTCAATAAAAGTGCGCTAATTTATGTTTTACTGTTGTTTTGTGCCATTTTTTAAGACAAATTATCAATTATAATTAGAGTCGTTATTTTGGTTAAGATTTGAATAAATTAATCATTTTATATGTTTTGAGTTTAATACTTGTCCACTGATGATATTAACTACTTATTTGATTTAATCGTTTATCCTTTAATTCATATAACCATTTGATAGAACTACCCGTTTTGTGTATTTAATCGTCTAACCCTTCAAAACGTCAGCTTTTAATATTTTTGGCATTCTGGCTACTCAACTACTAGGTGATTTAGATATCTGACTGTTTGGAAGTTCAATACCCAACACACAGTATATAACTATGATGGCATTTATCTATTATAACATAGAGTTGTAACCGTATAATCTCGAGATTATAAGTTTAACTTATATAAGATATTTCTAATATAATATAAGATAATACCTCGTATAATATACCAAAATTAGTCAAATCCATTTTGGACGTCGGAGTTTTATGCATCAAATTGTCATTTATATAACTAAGAAGTTATTCATGTGTAAGCAATGCTGTTGGAAAGAAGCTCACTTGTGTTAGCAAAGCCAGTGGCTAATCATACAATAGTTTTGAGTATTCAACTTGATTCTTTTGTTTTTTTAATGATTAAACTTGTACACTATAAAAGGATTTTGAATCCAATGAAATTAGCGACAAAATAGTTAGTAAAATTGCAAAATTATTCATAGATCTGACGATTGATAGTTAAATCACTTTTAAAAAGATATCTACGATAATAAGAGAGCCACATATGGATAATAATGTCATAGAACACATTGATATAATATTTAGTAAATAAATGAGGAATGATGGTTTTATATTCTAAGACATTAATCTCATATGGTCTATAAAGCTGTAGCCTCAAGTAAAGTTTTTGATTAATCAATAGCCTAATCTCTTAATTAAAGATCCAAAATTGATGTTACACTTAACACAGTATTCCATGGATCTCTTTATTGTCTCCCTACCTCTTTTTAAAGAGGTATTAAAGATCCAAAACATCATAATCTGATAAGTTCAAAAATATAACATTGTGAATTGAACTTGTCACCGTGTACCCACTTACAATGATCTAAATTGTTTTATTAACTATACTAACTTTGCATGTTATGACGGAATGACCCGAGGCTTTATGGTAGGGGTCGGGTTTGACGCCCAAAAAGACGAATGATACTTTCTCATGCCAGTCACGGTGATAAGAGAGAGACTCTCTCGGGGATTCTAACCATCTGTTAGCTGTTTCGTTTACAAAGTTTCTTTTTCAACGCAGATGGTCTCGATATGTTCCTACGAAAGGCTTATTTGTCGCAGGTCTTGATTAATATTTTAAGGTGGCAGGCTATGAGACCACATTCGCGTGGTTTTTCCTAAAGAGTTGAGGGTTCCCGTGCAACCTTAGATGTTGGAACTGGGTTAGTTTGTTCGGGACAAGAGGTAGCTAGCTGCTTAAGTTTCAACAGTTGATCTCAAATAGCCTACTTCAATATTGTTTTTTTTGGGTAAGTAACCTACTTCTACTTCTACTTCCTACTTCGTACTTCTATATTGACCGAGTGACTTTTTTAGTTTTCGGGTCTTAATTTGGTATAATTCAACCAACACCCTAATTAAGAAGAAAATTCATAAAATTCAGCAATTACATCATAATCGAACAATTTGAACCATATAATTATAACATAACATTATTTCAATATAATGGTCTCTCTAAAATTCAAACTAATCTAAATTCACTGGCCTTGGGTTAAGATCAAGATAAGGGTTTAGGTTGTCAAAGATCGAGCCATTAGCCACTTTGTCCAAGGATTGGGCTTTCATTAGTTAGCTTAGATTTGAAGGATTCAATAACAAAATTGATGACCGTGTGATCGAGTGACTGGATGACTGACCTATCAAACAATTGAAAGACTTAGAGTGTACCTGTCAGAGAAACTAATAGGTAAAGGCAGGTTAGAAGAGGTTAGTTTAAGAGGATGAATTATAAAATTAGATAGCTGACCCTTCATATATATTTAATTTCTTAGCATTAACTCATTATTCAAATTAGACAATCAGAATATCAAAATTATGAGAGGTGTTGACCAGAGGCCAACACTAGAGTAGACTCCATGTTAATAAAAGATTTTCGAAAATCATTTGAAACAATTCATTAAGCCCACATTCATGAGCTTGATAGTGATTTAGAAATCAAGGAGATGTGACCAATTATCGGAACTCTAGTAAGAAAATCATCTAAATTTGACCATTAAATTATATTCACAGATAGAAAAAATTAACCTATAAGGCATGATCTCTCTTAGAAGAAAGTCGACTACTATATAGTTGTCTAGAGCGCTTCAGAAGGAGATAGATCATTTTCGAGGTTTTAGTCAAGCAACCTCGGAGTAGACTTAACGCACTTATAAATGCAAAGTCTGTTAACGTAATAAAAGCATTTTTTGATCTTGAAATCAAGGACATTTTATGATCTGATAATCTGATCATCTTATGATCCAAAATTTATTGACAGATCATATAATCACTACTATTTCTAAGATCCTGTCTATATCACATAAACTTCCATATTAAGTATGTTCAGAACTTACTCTCCAAAGCAGCCCATCTCATAAAATATTTTCGGAGTCTAATTCTTTAATCTTTTACTCTCTCTATCATCTTAACTTATTTATTACGGGCTGTTATTAACTTTAATATCAAAAAATAACTTGGAGAGTTAGTTTTGTTCATTTAAACTTTTATTTTTACTTGTAACGTGTAGAATTCGTGTTTATTAGCCCAAAAATTCATTCTAAAATCTTTTAAATTGAAATCTAAACTTCTGATATGCAATAAAATATAAAACGTATCATATAATATGAATAATAGGTTGTCACTGCTAAATGAAGGGAAAAAAAAGGCAAAGTATAAATCGTCTGTAATTTAAATATTCAAACCGCATTGAATGATGGAAATCCTATATATACCCACTCTAACCTTTTCCATCTCATTCATCCTTCAAATCTCTCTCTCTATCTCTCTCTAAATCTCTGAAAAAAAATAAAGAATGGTTATCCCAACAGTCATCTTCATCCTCTTCCTATACCCATCATTAACCTCGGCAGCGAGCAATTACAATGTGGCGGACTTCGGAGCGATCCCCGACGACAAAACAGACTCATCAGCGGGGTTTCTGAGAGCGTGGACAGCAGCTTGTGGCTCAGCAGGCCGCTCTACCATCATTGTGCCGACGGGCAAGTTCTTGATCCGGCAGCCGGTGGTGTTTACAGGCAGTCAATGCAAGAGCAGCAGCGTCATCATCCAGATTCAGGGAAGCTTAGTGGCGCCCTCCGATTACCGGGTTCTTGGGGAATCCACGACTTGGCTCTCTTTTCAATCCGTCACTGGAGTCACCATTTCCGGCGGCATCCTTGATGGCCAAGGCGGCAGTTTATGGACCTGCAAGAACTCCGGCCAAGGCGGTTGCCCGACGGGAGCAACGGTAAGTCAAAAAGATGCTATTTATTAACCTTGTGAAAGTACTTCCGGCGTCGGTTACAGTGGTAGATCGGAGCGGTGACTTTTTCAATCAGTTGAACTTCGAGGTTCGTCGAGGTTCAATAAAACACTGCTTCGTGGGTAGAACAGTTGGATAAAAGCCATTTCCCACTTAACCGTTCATCAAAATTCAACGCTACATATTTTATATTAAAATTATATATATTAATAATTACATTTTAATAATTTTTTTAATAATATAAATATTTTAATATTTTATATAAAATTATAAAAAAATAACTTATTTTATAATTTTTAACTATATAAAATAAGGACCATTAGATTTTAACAATCTAATAGGGTTGAGCCCCTTCTCAATAATTAGGATCTTATTTTGTTTTATACTGATATTAAAATATTAAATAATATTTTCAAATAACCATTTTTACTTAAAAGTTTAAATAATAAAGTTGATATTTAATAAATATTAATATTACAAAAAAAATTTAAAATTTAAAATTTTATCTTCTAGGTTTTTTATCTAATAAATGAGATGAGATATGCTTAGTACATCTTCAAACAGGAATGCTTTAGAAGCAACATTTACTTTTTTGATTTTAAATATTTAATGATTAAAATTTAAATATTAAATAATTTTTTTAAATAATTTTTTTAAAATTTTTATATTAAGTATAATATTTAATTGATATTAATATTATAAAAATTTTAAAAATATAACTATTATCTTTTAATTTTTAAATGATAAATATTAGATTTTAGTTCAATAATTATAAATGGAAAAAAATAAATATTGCTTCTCTTTTAGTTATTTAAGTAATTTCCCATTTTAAATTTTTATTCCACATTTTCTATAGAAGAAAACGTGCCAATTTTCCCTCCTCATTCATTATTGCTTTCAAAGTTTATTTTTTCTATATATGTATTCTAAACTTCTATTATAATATTTTATTTTATTCAAAAATTAAATAAAAAAAAGGCTATATTCAAAAATTCTATTTTTTTAAATATTACATTTCGTATTTTTATATGATAATTTTTCCCATAAATTAAAATTTAGTTAAAAATTTAAACTAAAATATACAAGAATTTTAAAATATTAATTAAAAAAATAAATATAAAAAGATATATGTGTTTCCTTTTGCTTGAAGGATTTACTTAATACAATGCTCACAAAACTTCATTTAACGTTCATCGTTAATCCTTTTATTTATTATTTTTTAATAATAAAAAATAAGGATCGTTAGATAAAAATTTGACGACTGCCATACGACGTTGTATACGCATCGTAGGAAACCTGCATCGCAGCGCTTTTATTTTCTAGTGACTATCTGTCTTATTTTATTCTTTTCCTGTATGTAAATATATACAGACTTTGGGCTTTACAAATTCGAATAATATAGTGATCGACGGAATGACGTCGATAAACAGCCAAATCTACCACATTGTAATCAACGGCTGTAATAACGTCAAGATCCAAGGAGTAAAGGTGTCGGCCTCCGGCGACAGCCCCAACACCGACGGCATCCATGTCCAGTTTTCGACGGGTGTCACCATCTTAAACTCTCGCGCTGCAACCGGCGACGACTGCATCTCTGTCGGTGCCGGAACCGCCGGCCTCTGGATCGAGAATTTCTCTTGCGGGCCCGGCCATGGCATCAGGTACATAGATATATATATAGGGGCACGTCCAAAGTTATGTATTACAATTTTTTAAAAATCATACTATCAAAATCATAAGTAAAAATTAAAAGTGTAAATTATATATGGATAATGTTGTGGGTCCCGAACTGGTGGTGACGTGGGTTTTCTTTTTGACAGCATAGGGAGTCTGGGTAAGACTGCGAACGAGCCCGGAGTACAAAATGTGACCGTGAAAACGGTCAAATTTACGGGGACTGACAACGGCGTGAGGATTAAGTCGTGGGGGAGGCCAAGCAACGGCTTCGTCGCCGGCGTTCTCTTCCAACACATCACCATGGCCGACGTCAAAAACCCGATCATCATCGACCAAAATTACTGCCCCGACGACAATGGTTGCCCCCAAAAGGTTAGTTAAAAGGCATTTTCGGACGCTTAAAATCTAAAGCTTTTAGACCTGTCAATTTCTAAGCATATTATCAACATGCCGATCAAGTCGCTAGGAGTCTAAATTCTTAGCATTTAAAACTCGCTCCTATTGGGTTATGGGTCACTCCTGTGTGGGTCCATACCCATTTGATGTGACGGATGGAGGTAAATATCCTTATCGCATGAAGAAGGATCGAGTTGCACCTGTTGGGCGCTCGAGTTGTAAATTTCAGTGTGCCTCCGCTCGCTGTGCGCTCGAATGGCGCTTGAGCGGCAAATTCCAGTAACGCGCACTTTGCGTTTTTAGATTATTCCAATCAATTTTGAGCGCCATTCGAGAGAAGAAAAAGAGAGAAAAGAGAGAGAAGAAGAAGAAGATTTGAGCCTCCGTTTGGGTTTTCAATCAAATTTCAATCTTCGGTAATCACACGTACGAGATTCTTACTGCTGAGAAAAACATCTGTCCGGTTTTATCTCTACTTACTCTTTATATTTCTTGTACGGGCTGTGCAAAGTTAGTTAATATTGATTCTTTTGATTTGGGGTTTGTATAACCGATCAACTGCTGCTAGTGGAAATTTCGGACTCTGTGTCCCGTGATTTTTCTCCCTCGTTTCATAGGGAGTTTTCAACGTAAAAATCATGCCTTTATTGTTTGTGGTTGCCTATTGTGTGCTTGCTATCATCTACTACATATTTACTCGCGATTTAAACAAGTATTTAATTATAACAGCTTTTTTCTTAATTGATTCTTCCGGCCGATTCGTATCAGGTTTCGGGAGTGAAGATAAGCGACGTTATGTACCAAGACATCCACGGATCGTCGGCGACCGAGGTGGCCGTAAAATTTGACTGCAGCTCAGAGCATCCATGCACCGATCTCAGGCTGCAGGATGTCAAGCTCACGTACAAAAGCGATCAAGCAGCCTTGTCATCTTGCTCGAATGCCGACGGATCGACCTCTGGTTTTGTTGTGCCCAGTAGCTGCTTGTAGCTCCCCCCAGCAAAGTTCTTTGAGCTTTTGCATCTGCCATTAATTAAAAGCATGCAAAGCCATCCTACTTAGTTTTTCTTTCCATTCTTGCTTTTCCACTTGTGTAGGAGAATTAGAAAGCCGTTGGAGCTTTTTCAAATTTGAAATGGCGGGGATTCGATCTTGATCAGTTAGACGGCTATGATTATAAGATGGGTCTAATATATTTTATTATGTTATCATAACTGTGATCGTCTAAGTTCTTAGGACGAAAGTCTTACCATTGTAATTGACACGATGCCAGACCCTTGATTCGGTGTTTGGATGCTTTGCTTGAATGCTCAATGAAATGTATCATTTTCTATTATAGTCTCCTTATTCATAAGATTAACTTATAAAGTGTCACATATAATTCGAGAATAACCTTAGATGTTATTTGAAAATAAATGATTACGATTTAATCTTATAAAAACTTAAATCAATTTTGTTGCGTTTTAGAAATACGGGTTATCTTACGGATCAGGGGCCGCAAATCGAATCTTCTTGTTGGTCGATCTGACGCGGATCCGCTCTCCATTGATTTAAACCTGAACCCTGCGTAACACAACTAAAAACGAGACGTCAGAGGTAGGCTAAAATTGCTCTCACCGTAAATCCTCCGATACTCAAGTCAGATATTTTTCCAAGAATATAGAAAGATAAATTGAGGATGATAAATGGATGATGCATACGTGGTGGGTTGAGCGTGGATGCGTCCTCTTGATAGAGGGCTTAGAAGTGTGCCTGAGAAGGGATGTTCCCCCCTTTTTGGAGATTTCTCGGAGAGTTTTTATATAGTTGGAGGATAATGATTCTTATCCACAGCCAACCGCCAAAGATAACCGCTGGTTATCCTTATCCAAAGCCAACCACCAAAGATAACCGCCGGTGGATTGGTTTGAACGGCTTTCTAGGCAGGATATACTGTACCCATAAAGTTCATATTGAATATGTTGAATATTTTAAAATGACCAAATCATAACATTTGAATTATAATATTTGTTGTAAAGAGTTAGTGTTTTTTGTTGTAATTAACTTGAATTATTTTTATTGCCAATTTGGTCATCAATATATGTCTACAATTTTGTATTGAGTAGAACATAAAGGATGTTCCTGAAAATATTTAAAATATGCTAAAATTAAAAAAATAAATAAATTATGAAACACCCTTCTTATATATCTTTATTTTCAAGTTTATGAAAAATTATTTTATTTTTATTTTTTGAAGGTTGTTATTTTGTAGAGATATTCATGCCTGCTAATTTGTTATGTAATAAGTTTGACAAGATTGAGCTAAAAGCTCAAATGTTTTTTAAAAAAATGATATATATATATATTAATGGGTTCAGTAGACCCTGAGTTAGCCTAGGGTACAGCCAGAGAAAAGTGATACCCTAACAGGCATTCGCTCGAAAGCAAGACTTGGGAAGCATAGCGTCAACGTGGGGGAAGCCCAGATAGCAGAGGCCCACCGAACAATTCATCCAAATGAAGGCCCAAGTAGCAGTGTAGATGGTCCAGTCGGGTCAACCTGGGGCTGTACAACGGGGAGCAAAAGATTTGGATTACATGCGATATAGTGCCAATAATTGCCCTTTTTACATGGTCGTCGATGGCTTTGACAACATAGCATGTGTGGGTAGGAAGACCCTGTCATATGCAGCCACGACAACTGTCATAGCAATCCAGCCGATATTCGTAGGGCTTCTACCCGCGTAGTGATTAGTCCCGATATGTCTCGTGCAATCTTTCGACATCCCCAAGAAAAGGCCATGATTACTACTCTGATTTTCATGCACGCTTAAAGAGATAGCAAGAAGAGCAACATTAACCGTGAAGCCCAAAAAAGGCTATACTGGCCCCAAGTCTATAAATCTTTCTTCTCTCCTATGAGAAGGGGAATCGAGAGAATTTAGAGTTACTATAGTTAGATAAACCTCACCGATGAGGTCAAAATATCAAGGTTGATCTACATACTTTAGCCAATTTATGGGGCCATGAGCCACCACTATTTAAAATATATGGATATGTTGATTATATATTAATTCTATAATTGAGACCAAATG
>JAOVVI020011163.1:553-12759 GCA_028571085.2 Nepenthes alata
GCATTCTATTCATGTTACTCATGTTCTCCGCCAAATTCTGGAAGAATGGTGCTTGCACACCGTTGACCACCCCATTTATCTGATTACTAGCAACGTGGCCCTGGTCAGGTGAGGTCACGTCTTTGGCGAGCTCGCTAGCTTGCGCCATTGTGTTCACCATTCTAACTGATGGAAAGTAATGTTGAGAGAGTGAAATTGAGTGAAGTTGTAGAGAAAAGTGATTTGCTTTTTGTAAGCATTCCACAGATGGTGCCAATGATGCATCATGGATTAAAGTTTCAAACAGATTTGTGTCAAGTCGATTGCCTTAGTTCGGCTCCGTCTACTAGATCTACATCCTACACACCACGACTACGAGCAAGAGGTCAGGTGACGGTGAGAGGTTATCCCACTGTAAATATTCCGACAAGTAAGCAAAGAACCTTCGAATTAAGAAGATAAAAGTAAAGAATGTAAGAAAATGCAAATGGTGTTTGAAATGGGTGAGTACTATCGTTGAGAGAAGCTTTGTTGGCTTGTAAGCAGCGTTGGCTCTAAGTACTATGTTCGCTAGGAACGTAGTAACAAAGAGAGAGAGCATTTGTAATTTGAAAGCGTGTGAGATTTTCTACAGAGGGCTTTTGTGGGCAAACAAGAGCATGGCTTGGAGTGAGGACTCCATGGCCTTTTATAGTCGTTGTTCTGGGCATCCTTCCTTGTGCAGAAATGCTTGATTCCCGTACTCTACTGGGCTCGCTGCCTTTCTTGGCGTTGAGCTTTTATGGCAGTAACAGTCGTTGCCTTGATTGATTTTCTTGTACGTTCTGTAACCGTTAGGGTTTACTACAAATAGGAGGAAGATTCTTATGCTTTCCTTCAGGGATGCACGCTAAATTTATTAATGACCATTGTAATTGAGATTGCCTTCTCTGGATAGCACGAAATAATAATAAAGGACCGTTGTTGGTTGTGAATGATCAAGTGGGCCTAATTGGGCTTGACCCACTTGAGGCCTAATCTTCAAACGGTCAACTGGGCATGCCATCGGTTAATGAAAGCGTTGACCGTCTCAAGAGTAGGTCATCCGTTCTACTCTTGGGCTTCTTCTGGCTCACTTATCCTTTCGTTCGGTCAACGGTGGGCATTGACTGTCCAAACGCACATAGAGTGTGGCGAATTTGGGCCGTACTCCTTTTTGGGCCAGCTCATTATTAGCGTAACTATCACTTAAAAATACATTATAATAAAAATAAAATTAACAAATTTTAAAAAATATTATACCAAATTAAATAAAATAATTAAGTTACCATCATTCTAAAATGACATGTTATTTGGTTAAAAGGGAAGGGCTGAAAGGTAATTTAAGAAATGGCAGCTCATGCCCGTATGATTGGAAATTATTACGCCACGGCCAACAACTCCAAATTATTAAAATATATGTAAAATATTAAAATATCACTACATATTCCACCCTACGTAATGTATCTATAGCTCCTATAATATTAAACCACAGGCCGTTCGTCAGCTGTTGTACTGAAAATAATACGATTTTTTTCTGTATGAAAAACGTATTGTTCTGTATTATCTCGCTTTATTTTTAATTTAATACTTAAACATTAATAATACGATACCCATAAATGAGGCCAAAAGTTTATGTATTATTGAGACAAAAATAAAAATATATATATACTTATTAATTTTTTATCACCCTCAAATCCGAAACCTTAATTTATTGTATATTGTAACGCAGAGTGATTATAAGTAGTATACTAGTTCAGTCAATATTTGATTTTTAGTAATTAGTGGTGATGTATGTCAAGTCATATCGACGAACACATATTTTATTTGACTGTAAGTAATATTATATACATTGCTTCCCTTTATTGTCTCGTTCAACTCTCTATTTCTAAAAATAACCGTCAAGATAAATGGGCACCCAGCTCTCTTTCACGAGGGTCCACAATAGTAGCAACGTATCGTATTATTAATATATTTTTTTAATATTTTAGATTTTTTTCTTGTAAAATTTACTTAAATATATTAATTAATATTTTTAAAAAATATGGTTATTTATTTTTTAAAAAATTATTTTTATTTACATCTATCCTAACATGGTATTTTAAAAATTATACTCATCTATGTATAATAAAGTTATCAGTGTATAACAATAGTTTATTTAATACTAAATTGAAAGTTATATAATATGTACCTATAAATTTGTTAGTATCAAAATTCTTTTAAAAAAAATTCTAATTCTAATTTGTTATTTCTACTATCTTCTAGCTCATCTCCCCAATATGATCAGCCATTTGAATGTATTTTACGAGAAAGATTGTTAGTACATTAACAAAAGCTACAGTGTGTCAGCGTTTGGTGCACAGAGTTCCAATGGTTTGGCCAATCAAACTACATCTTTTTGTAGTGAAGGTTATTCCAATTATATGAAGTTTTAAATTACTACTTTTAATAAAAATATATATATTAATAAATAGAATAAATTTTTTTTTAATTTATTCAAATATATGGTAACAATATGCAAAATATTATAATACGGAATAATATGGCATATACAATTTATATAAAATAATTTTTAATTGAAAATAGTGATTACACAATAGTATTATTATTCAACACATTATTGATAACAATATAAAAATCTTATTAAAAATTGTATATTCATATACATCAACATTTATTGCTTAAAATATCAATGAAATGATATATGAATGCTTAAAAATTATAAGACTAATAATTTTGTTAGTTCCATTTTTCTATGACTCCAATGTGCATCCCACAAATTGACGGGAGATTGCTAATTGATAAACAAAATGAACACTAGTTAAAAAAATAAATTTAGTTTTATTAATTCATAAATTAATTCTTATTTATGTGGTAAAAAAGATGAGTATCATAATATTTTAAAGTATATCATAATATATATATTTTTTAAATTTAGGTCATAAACACCTTTACATATTTATAAAATTTTGAATTGTTTCCCATGTGTGATAGATTCTAATTAATGATGTTGATGCATCCGAGATTCCAGATTGTAATATGGATAAGGAGGGCCAAAGTTTATCCATCGGGTTTAAAGCATGTTCGATCTCTGTACATCTTTTATCTGAATCCTACGCAGCACAAAATATAATCAAATAATTGGCAAGACTTACTCTCTGATATATCTTCCAACGCTCAAATCAGTATCTTTCTTAAAAGATAGAAAAGACAGATGTTACAAGATTGAGTGTTTATGATTATGTTTATGGTTTTGGGGTTTGTACTCTTATGAAAGCGTCTTAGTTTGAGAGAAAGACAGAGTACACTCTTGACATCTTTTAATTACTTTTTTTTTATCTGAAGTGCTAACCCTCTTTTTCTATTGGAAAGGAATGGTTTTTATAGAAGTTGGAAAATGATTGACTCTTCTTATCAACCGTCCAAGAAACTACCGAGCGGATAAAATTTAACACAATCGATAATTTTAACCAACACCTGAGGTCGTTATTTTAAGATAATGATAGGAAACCGTCCCAATCATTAAGTTAGTTCCGTCTCTACCCCAAGAGCAAACTGTTTAAGGTCATTAGACGTGTACCGAATTGGGCAGCGCGGGTGGTTCAGGCCACTGAAACTTGTATCATGGTTTAGATTTACTTTGGGTTAATTTTCCTTGGGCCGTCGGTTACAATATCATCACTAGCCCCCCACGCTAGGAGCCCTGAAACTTACCATTCTGGTATGACATTCAAAGGAAACTTCTATCCGAACCCGAAGTCTTAGTCGGACAAGCTTCATTGGCTTATTGGACAAGAACTTTCAGTTCAAAGGCTCTCATCAGACGAGGGCAATCGACCGATGGTCTTTATTATTGTCATCAGTTATAACATTAAATGTAAGCATTTTTTAGTCTTGTGTCGCTTATTGGAAACGCGCAAGTTATCATTACTGACATCGAACGATTTGACGTGCAGTAGAGCTAACGGGTCACCGCCATGCATCACTATCAGGATGAGATGCGTCTTTTGAATTCAAACCCAAATCCTTCGCTTATTATACACCTCGCCTATAAATAGGCTTTGAAAGGTTCAATCCACACTTTTAAATCCTTCATCTTCTTCTTCTCATTCAAAATTTTTTCTCGCTGCCTTCTTTGCTACCGGAAATCTTTCTTCTCAATGGCTCCCAGCGTCAACAACATCCAATATGTTCTAACTTCTAGCGACGTCGAATATCTTTGAGCTCGGTGTAGAATTCTGACTTCGCTGATATACCTCCTGCCTGGAGTTAGTGGGAGAACTCCTTCTCCACTGGAGGGCTACATCACTGTCCATGAGACCCACCTAAAAGGCGGTCTTTGATTTTCTCTGGCACCAAAATTGTACAAAATAATGGTGGACCTCCATGTTCCGGTAGTTAGATTACAACCAAACACTATAAGGTGTATTGTTTCTTTATACATTTTTGCCTGCATTCATGGCCTAATATTTGACACCACGACCATAAAAGTTATTCTTCATTTTCATCATGGAGCAGACTGGATTGCGGTCTCTCCATGATCTAATTTTGATTTAAGTTGGGAAAATCCTGAATCAACAAAGAGATGGAAAGACCGATTCTTCTATCTAGCGGTCCCTCTGGATGGGAACTCTAGAATGAGTGGGGTCGAGTCTCTGCATTCTTTCATTCTAAAATAATGGAGTACGAGAAGACGTCAGCCAAAGCGTTGAGAAATCTTTTTAAAGAAAAGGCTGGCTCCTTTAATGAAAATAAGAAGAACCGATAGCTACTGGCCGAGTCCCTTTGGCCAAACGGGAGACTAAACTGGAGGGGTCAGACGCTCCCCCAGCACCATCGGTTCATAAGATAAAGTATAAGAGAAAGACAAAGCCTCTTTAACTAAAATAGCCATCTGCCAAAGTGCTCGAGCGCAACGAGGTCTTGGCCGCATCCACTTCTAAAGACAAGGCCATCATTGATCAATTAATAAGAAGGAAAAGGCCGTTGGTCAGAATGAATTCAACTTATACATCCTCTCCTCCCTGGCCCAAGCCTTTGGGGTCGTCGGGCCAGCTGAAGGTTGTGAGTCTTCAGGGTCTACTGCTGAGGCTGGAGCTAAAGACATGCCAACCCCTGCCTCAACACTTGCTTCATATGGGGTGCCGGCCGTTCTACCCCAACTATCCAAGGAGTCCCTATCCGACATCCCAACTAACTTTGTTACGGGTAAATTTTGGATTAGTGAAACTCAGTCTAGTGAAGCTGAGGAGATGCTATTAATTGAGTTCCAAGTGGCTAGCATCATTGAGGTGGTTACTTCGGAGCTACATGCTGAAGTTGTAGAGGGTGGTTACTAGGATGGTCACGGGTCTGCCCAGGGACTCCAAAGTTAAGGATATTATTCAAAATAATAATTGGCACTGGCCTAATCCTTATGATATGGGTGTGTCTCGCATTATGAAAAACATGTCCCCATATTCCCCTAATACCGTAAATCATGATTATATTAGCTGGACTGCTAGTACTGATGGGAATTTTAAGCCTAAATCTGCTTATCTCCTTTTTCACCCCCCAAGGAAAAAGTGATCTAGGCCCCACTTGTTTGGGGCACATTCCATATCCCTGCACATGCCTTTGTCCTTTGGCTTGTCATCCGTAGACAATTAAGTACTCTTGATAGTACCCGCGGTGTCCCGACTGATTCCAAGACCTGTGTCTTATGTCATACTGGGGAAGAGGACCATGATCACTTGTTTTTCAAATGCCAGTTCTTTGATTCTGTATGGAGTATGCTCTGTCGTCGTGCTGGTCTCCAATGGCCTTACCCGGAGTGGAATCAAAATATCTTATAGGCTGATAACAAATGGAAAGGAAAAAATTTCAAAGCTCAATCTTTGCATCTCACCCTAGCTGCCTCAGTGTACTTTATCTGGAAGGATCGTAACCGCCAAACCTTTCAAGATTCCCCCCTCAAAACACAGACCAACTATTCTCTCATATTTTTGAGGTTGTGCGGTGCAGATTAAAGGCCAATCTTGAGGTCCGTACCTGGGTGGATAAAACCTCATTGGATCGCTGGTGCTTATCATGCTAAGTAGAGCTTAGCCAAAAAAAATATTATTATTATTATTATTATTATTATTTTATTATTATTTTTATTCTTCTTTTGCCCCTTTTGGTTTGAAAACAAAATGGACTGTTGTATTCTTTGGTCCAATCCCGTTTGTTTTTTCTTTGGTCCTGTCATGTTCCTTCACCAGGGGGTCTGTGGCTGATCTGTTGGCCAGCCTAGGAGTAGCTCTCTTTCTCCAGTGTACTTGTCCTTCCCTCATTTCTGTCACTGTTGGGTGGTCTGGCTACATGGTTTGCCTGTCTTTTAACGGTTTGGTACTCAATTTCATCGGATCAAATGCTCTTGGCTATAGTTCATTTCAGCTTCTGATGGCCTTTCTGTGGTTCCTGACATTTGGACCGATTGACAAATCGCTGGTTGGTTGGCACGTCGGCATGTTGGTCCAATCCTCTTCATCTTCTTACCCAAAAAAAATGTATGTATTTTGCTGGAGCTTGGATTTTGCGTGTTTTGCTTGCTTCTATGGTTGGCGTCTCTGCTGTTACGCTATGGGTTGGTTGATATAGTATCTTTCCCTAGCGCAAACACATTCCCTTTGCCAGTCTTTGCTCTTTGGTTGGTCACCAGCTGGTTTGGAGTGTCTCAACGGCTTGCAGTTGTGGCGGGTTTCTAGTGCTGATCTGCTACTATCATCCTTCCATTCGACTTTTGAAGGACTTTCTCCTGATTACTCCCTTGAGAAGCATAGTTGTCATACTACGTTTCAAGGTGTTTGGGGCTCCCCCCAGCGTCATTGTCCCTGTCCATTGTAGGTCCTCTTTTGGTCTGTTTTCTTAACTTCAATTACTTCCAAAAAAAGGCGGGGGTATACTGTTTTTTTCCTTGCCTTTTTTGTGTTATGATTCTCAGTGTTCGGGGTATACCCCAGCGTCTTTATTCTAAATCCAAGTCGGTAAAATACTTGGAGATAGAATATCGATTCTGTATTTTTTTCTTTTCATTAATAAAATTTACTTACTAAAAAAAAGAAGTTGTAGAGGTTCATTCTCTCGAGCCCCCAGCGCCTGAGGTTAAATCGGAAGACGAGACCAAGGGGCAAGTCGTGGCAGCAGACGTGCATCTTTTAGAGGGTCCCATGCTTGAGGCCGAGCCAAAAGCAACTCCTAAAGTAGTAGCTAGAACATTTGATTCTGAGCCCCAAGTCCCTGAATTTGGGGGGGATGTCATTATCGGAGGAGTCCATTAGGTGGCAAAGGTGGCTAATACAAAGCCTGAGGTCCTAGAGGTATCAGAGGTCCCCATAAGCAACATTCCTTTAGGGAGCACTTCCATATCTGAGGTACCGATCGAACCCTTCCTTAGTACCTATGTTGCTTTCTTCTTAGTTACTGACTTGTTCTTTTTTTCTTTGTAGCTTCAAGAAATGGCCAATTGTCTTGCCTGTGATACCAACTGCCTTGCTCACAATTATATTGAGAAAGAGAAGTTTTTAGATTCAAAGGAGTGTGTTTTCCAACTTGAATGTGAACTAGTTCATATGAAGCGAAAATACGCCCTCTTTCGAGACCAAAACATTAAGATAGAAAGTAAACTTCGAACTTCTATTCATTCGGAAGACATCAGGAAGATGTTGGAGCGCAATTACAGGGAGGGTATCGGTATATGCCAGCATTTCGTCCAAATGGTGGCTCTTAGTATTCTAACTTTTGTATTTCATCCAAGGAACACAAGCACTTGTCACAGTTTTGATGTGTTACACCATCTCAGGGATGATGTGGACTCTTGGGAGCTTCTGTAGGGATCTTCACAGCCTTGTCCTCCTCTGAAATAAACACTTGTACTCATTTAATTTTTTTAACTTATAATTATAACATCTCTTGTAATGAAAGATTTTTCCATATGATTCTCTCTTTCTATCTTGGTTGTTTGTACTTATAAAGAAATATACATATATACACACACACGTAAATTTAGGTTGGCCAGACCTTATAAATATCGGATCCTTAATATTACTTAAGTCGTGGTCCACACATGGCCTTTGTCACTCGAATAGATCGGAGGGTGTCAAAGCATTCATGTGTCTAATTTAAAATTGTTGGACCGTGGTTAATTAATGATGCTACATTGAAGGTTTTTGCATGCGTGTTTTTAAGGAAGCCCGCTAAGTTTTTTAACCTTCGGCATCAGCTGGACCAATTGGCTTCTTGACCAAGTTTTAATATACTGACGTCGTCTGAATCGTTCAATTACATAACTGAGTTTTATTATCCACCAAATGTGGATCGTGGGGTAGGTGAACGGATTTCACTTAACTTAGGAGCAACTTAGGTCATACAATGTCATGGGATAACAAACAAGCACATGGATAAATAAACATATATTTTATTAATAAAATGTCAGAAAATTTATAAGCACTCCACATGATGTAAATAAACCTTACCTGTTCGTACATACACTCATTGATAGTATTTTTTGAGGTGAGAGGCATTTCAAATCCAAGTGACTAGTCTATCATTTTGGGCGTGTAATTTGTATGCCCTATTTCAAAGAATAGCCAAGATCAGGAATGGCTTTTCTCAATTAGGTGAGAGCTTGTTTCGGTCAATATTTTTGTCAGTGACTTCAATGCTGCGTAATATTAAGTCTCCTACTTCAAACTTGTGTGCTCTCACCTTCTTGTTGTAGTATCTGACAATCCTCTACTGATAAGCTGTCGTCCGCAACTGTGTCATGTCACGGGCTTCGTCAAGTAGATTAAGATTCTCCTGAAGCCTTTGTGAGTTATTGTGCGAATCAAAACACTCAACCCGAGGACTAGGCAATCCGACTTTCATTGGAATGATGGCCTCGGTCCCATAACATAAGTTAAAGGGTGTCTTTCAAGTCAGCTCTTTGGGTGTCATCTTATACGACCCTAAGACAGATGGTCGCTCGTCCTCCATGAGACCACAACATTTTCAAGCTATGTCTTCAAACCGTGCAGTATTGTGTAGTTGGTAACTTCTACTTGTCCATTAGATTATGGGTAAGTAACGAATGTGTGAACCAACCTTATCTTTAAACTAGCACAGTACTTTGTAAAATGCTTGTTGGTGAATTGAGTCCCGTTATCTGTTACTATAATTTATGGTATGCCAAATCTACATATGATATTCTGCAGGATGAACTCGGTCGCATTCTGTTCTGTGATTCGGACAAGTGGAATAGTCTTGACCAATTTCGTGAAGTAATCGATCCCAATAATTACAAACTTCCTTTTCCCCTGATGCAACTAGAAGTGGTTCGATAATATCGAGGCCCCATTGTGCGAACGGCAAAGGCAACTGCAGAGCTCAGAGTTCCGTATGTGGCCAAAGGGTAAGGTTCCCATACATCTGACAATTCTCATATTTTCACACGAAATCCTTGGCGTCGTGCTTCATGGTGGGCTAGTACTATCCTTACCTCATGAGTTTGAAAGTAAGGTTCTTTCCCCCAATATGAGATCCGTATATACTGTGGTGTACTCCTCCAAGCTCGTAGTCAGCCTCTTCTGGCTTGGGACACCATAGATATGGGATGGAGTATCCACATTGGTACAATTTTTCATCCATGATGGTGTACCAACTTGCTATCTTTTTCACGCGCTTAGCTTTATCCGAGTTCTCTAGTAATACGCTGTCGAACAAACATCTCACATAAGGAGTCATTTAGTTGTTAGTATTGGCTATCTACATAATTTTTTGTTCCAGGTCATTTATACTAGGAACTTCGAGGATTTGGCACATTTCTCGTACGTATTGTTATGGGTCCTCGGTCGCTGAAGCCCTTGCCACTCGGTTGGCTTTTTTGTTCTCTTTTCTTGAAACGTGGATCATTTTTACATTATCAATTGCCGAGATTAAACCTCGAGCCTTTGAGAGGTATTAAAAAAGTTACGGGATGCAATCTTCAAAATTTTCTAGGATCTAAATTAATAACCAGTTCTGAGTCATTGTAGATGATGAGGTTCATGGCCGAACACTCTTTGACCAATTTAAGTTTCGTAAGTAATGTTTCATACTCGGCGACATTCTTTGTTGTTGGAAATCCGAGGATCGTTGAATATTTTATTTCTAATCCATCAGGTGTTCTTAGGACCACTCCGGTATAAGAACCTACTTGCATTGAAAAACCGTCATCGTGCAAAAGCTATGCTGGAGTATTTTGATGACCGTCGGCTTTAGTAAGGTTGAGGGTCTCCAATGTTGGGGTCATTGTTTCAACTATGAAGTCTACCAGGGGCTGGTCTTTTAAGGTTGGCCTTGGTCAAAACACTACGTCAAACTAACCCAACTCAATGGCTCACTTGACTAGTCATCCTGACATATCTGGCATTTACAATATTCTTTTTAATGGTTGGTTAGTTAGGACAATAATTTTATACGCTAGAAAATACGGTCAAAATTTTTGAACGGAATATGCAAGCACTAGGGCTATCTTCTCTGTATGGGTATATCAGGTTTCTGGATTGGTCAAGATTTTGTTAACATAGTACACAAGCCGCTGCCCGTCGGACTATTGTCAAATCAGGATCGAGTTCAGTGCAGTGTCAGACATAGCAAGATACAAATATAGCTCTTTGCCTTCTTAAGGGAAAGTTAGAACTGGTGGGTTTGAGAGATATTTCTTAAGCTCTCGGATCGCAACTTCATATTCGGTCATCCACTAAAAATCGGTGGCCTTCATTCCCCTCAAAGTCTTGAAAAAAGGTAAGTACTTCTCAACCGACTTAGCCAAGAAGCGAGAGAGTGATGCTAGCCTTCCGGTTAGTTTTTGGGCATCTTTAATAGTCTGAGATGGATTCATGTCTAACATTGTCTTGATCTTTTCAGGGTTTGTTTCAATTCCTCGATGTGAAATACTGAAATATAAAATTTTTTTGAGGTCACCTGAACGTACATTTCATCGAATTGAGCTTCATTTGATGAACCAGGAGAATATTGAATGCCTCGTCCAGGTCGCGAATATTGTCGTTGGTTTCCTAGTCTTGACAAGCATATAGTCCACATAAACTTTCATATTTCATCCGATTTGGGTCTCGAATATTTTGTTGACGAGTCGCTGATAAGTGGCATCGGTATTCTTTAGACGAACGGGCGTAACTTTGTAATAGTATGTCCCTTGGTCGGTTATGAAAGACGTATGTTCCTCGTCCTCTGCACTCATTCGAATCTGGTTGTAGGCTGAGTATGCATCCATGAAGTTTAATAGTTCATGCCCGGATGTTGAGTTTATGAGCAAATCAATCCTTGGTAAGGGAAAGCTATCATTCAGACATACTTTGTTGACATCTGTGAAATCAACACACATCTCCCACTTTTCATTACTTTTCTTGACCATGACCATATTAAATAACAAGTTTAGATATTGAACTTTCCTGATAAATCTAGCATTAAGCAATTTCTACACCACCTCATGAATGACAATTAGTTTTTCAACCGAATAACCCTTTCGCTTCTGCTGGATTGGCTTATAACTGGGATCTAGGCCCAACTTATGGACCATTACTCCAATTGATATCCCTGGCATGTCACTAGGTGTCCAAGCAAAGATGTCGAAATTCTATAGGAGAAAACTGATAAGTTGACTTCGGAGGGGTTCAGATAGAGAACTTCCAATTTGTATGCACTTTCCTGGATCATTAGGGTCCAAAGAAATTTGGTCTATAGACTCCCAAGACTAAGCTTATAATAATATGGTCTCATTACGGAAATCAATGTCCTCCATCGATTGATCGGGAGTGTTTGAGTGATTTGAGACAAGTAACATGTCAACCCGGTTACCTGATCACCAAGGACTTCTTCAATGCCGAACGGAATTAAGAACTTCGTCTTCAAATGTGGGATCAAAGTCACTACTCCAAATACCATTAAACAGGGACGTCCAAGGATAGCATTGTAGACCGATGGGAGGTCTACTACCAAGAAAGAAAGTATCTTGGTGTCTGTCAACAAATAGGTGCCCAGTGTAACTTCAAGCTAGACGACCTCCTGGACAAGTACCGGTTCATTGTACAGTTCGTAGAGGGGTCCCTCGGTGGTATTCAATTGACTTATTTTTAATCCTAATTTAAAGCACTTATCGGGATAAAATAAATTCTTTAAACTTTTATTATCAATAAATACTCAGTTTA
>JAOVVI020011165.1:0-12758 GCA_028571085.2 Nepenthes alata
CCGGTGCCCCAACCACTATTGACACGCAATTGACGAGGTTAAGAAGTGGGCGCGAAATGGGCCAAAACACGCACAGGCCCACATTTTTTTATTTAACAATTACTGTAACATCGAAAAGATACCGTTTGAAGTATCTTCAACCTCCAAAAGATTTGCCCAAACCTATTTTATCCGATTTTTTGACCCGTTGAAAACTATGCTATCTTTATATCGAAATTGATGTAAAAATTATGAAAATGTTAAAAATTAAATCTCCTAATGATTTTCAACATTAGGTTTCATCAAATTTTTATAAAAATTTAAATTTCAAAAAATTTTAAAAATTTGGGTAAGTGAAAAAAGTTACAGAATAGTTCAAAGTCGGGAGTTTAACATCTCTGATACCAAATATTAAATAATAAGTCGTCCTTCAATGTTTAAAATTATATCAAATGAAGAAAAAATGTGAAAATAAATATAAGGATCAAAACTAATTTTCAACCATTAAAGTACAACAATTACTCAAATTTTTGTAAAATTATCCATTGGTTTTAATCTTCTAAACATTTATACTCATCAATAATAGTGTATTAATAGAGTATTCAATTTAGGGATTAAATCAGGTATCATCCTAATTTATAAATAATTTTTATCAAACTGTTTAGTAGGGTGGTTACCATTAAAGAAAAAGTTGGGCAACGGTCACACGAGAAATTGGACTACAACCACTAGTTCTAAACCTTATTTTTTAAAGAGTAACCAACAAACAAGATTAGTGTGAAGATTCATGACACTTTGTTTTTGGGTTGTCAAAAAATTTTGTGTCATTTACTAATTTTGGGAGCGACGTTTGTTGAGCCTTTTGGATGGTATAATCTCATCCTTAAATTCAGTATTTTGTTTATGTATGTTTATCTTAGGGATCGAGTTTATGACGAGGATGTTGGTTCCGTTGGAATAATGAAATTATTTTGAAGACTTTGAGGATTAGAAGATCAAATGGGAGAAATCAGGTGCGCCTAAATATTTATGACACTGCAGATTTAAAAAGAGTCTTAAATAATTATATATTTAGAGTTAATCAATTAAGATAATATATTTGATATTTAGATTACAAATTGACTCTTTTTAATGAATTAAATTCATAGTTGATACTGATAGTCTAATAGATTTTATTAGAATATGGTAACTATGAGTATATCTTTATCGCCAACTCTCATATTTTTTTCTATTTTAACATTTAAATTTACTTATATGCATACAATAGTAAATAAATGATTGCGATTATATAAATCTTTAAACCCTTTTTGTAAGTTTATTTTATATCAATTCTTAAATTTATAAATTTTTATAACAATGCCTATTGACCCATCTCGATATTTGTAGGTTTAAATCTCATCTTTCTTATCTTCATCTACACAAACTTAAACTAAGTGGAAGGAAAAACCTATTCCTTTGGTTACAACTCCTAAGCTATTCCTGAAAAATGATGACACTTGAAAAAAAAAAAAAGAATTAGAAGTCCATAAATTGATTAAAAATTGAAACCTTACATCTTTTAACTTATTCATTTAGTATTTTTGGTATTTTTTTAATACATATTTAAAGTGACATTGACAAATATAATTTGTATAAGTATAATTTTGGCATATGAAAAAATGATGTTGCTTCAAAGCATTAAATTTGAAACTTCCAAGTCTTGGATAAACAAGTGCCACCTACCCATACAATTGAATAATCACAAAAACCAAATTGATTCTTGAAAGATTTCTTTTTCGAATTTGTCTTGTATTTGTGTTAGGGTTTTCAATTAAAAAATTTTTTTTCTGTTTTTTTTTTTTTGTAAAAAAAATTAGATCACCCATCGTTTCAAATTCTTTAAAATTTTAAATATTATTTGTTTTATATTTTCTCGACACTGAGGACAAATTATACAATTCACAAAAAATATCACATTGTTACATATTTATGATACTAACCAATTATTATAAAAGATATAATTATTATATTTCTTAATAATCAAATAAACATCTTTAAAATAAGGATATGACTTTTAATAAATAATAATACGGTGGAGTGAGATAATATTTGATATATCATCGGATCTGGATTATTATACTAATTAGGGAGCCAAGAAATGTCCGATAGGTTAATGCGGGTACAATCTTCGTACGCTCCTAATTTGGATACTATACAATATAACAAATACACGGTCAAATGATTGGTAAGATTTACTCCACAATATATCTTTTAATATTTAAATCAGTAATCTTTCTTTGTGAAAAGAAAAGAGAGAATATGAAATGAAAATATTTGAAAGAATAATTTTATAATATGCGCTTAGTAGAAAACATTTTAATGATAGAGTGTGTGTACATTTAAAATGTCTTAAGATTATCTTTTGTTAACTTTTTTGTTGAGTATCGTTCCCCTTTTCTCCTGTTGGGAGGGCGGAGTTTATATAAAAATAATGGGTGGCTGACCTTTTCTATTAATTACCAAAGAAACTGTTAGAATAAATAAAAAGATACTATTCGGTTGATGATTACTGATTGGCAATCAAGTATGTTGAACCAGATAAGAGAGAAAAACAGTTTGTTTCAATCGATTGAAGTCGGTTCCGTCTTTATTCAAGAGATAAACTATTCGGTTATGACCGACAGATTCCCATACTAATGTTAGATTATATGGACCAATTGTATATTTTTTTTACTATGAACTAAATTTTTTAACGAACTTTTCTCTTTAACTGTTAACAACTGCACCCATTAATATTATTAATAAACTATATAGATTTTTTGCTATGTTTTCATACATCACAATTTTTTAACCTTTTCTCTCCTTGAGAGTCCGTTGGTTCGCACCCAAATTGAATGCTACATCTTTGAAAATGTATTGATTGATGCTTCTTTGATAATTTCAATTGGTCAATAACAAATTGCCTTCTGTTCATGCTATCCTTTTTATTTATTCACCTTTATACTTTATTTTATGTAATTCAGAAATATAAATATTTATATAAACTAAGTGTAAAATAATGTACTATTAGTATTAATATATAGTTAAGAAATTGTGGTGTCACATCACATCAGCTCTCTACCCTCAATTTACAAATAAGGGGTGGTTTTTTTTTGGATATAATAAAATGAGAAATAAGATATCTTACATATTTTAGATTTATTGTTTCCTTATTATATTTGTTTTATATTTACCTTTTATTTTGATGACAATTTTGTTACTGGGAAAAACATTATTGTGATTTGAAATAAAAAAAAATACTTCAAATTTTTTACTTGATTTTTTTTTTTAAATTTTAGAAAATTAACAAAAAAATACAGATTCCTGTATGAGTCAAATGTAAATGACGACCTAAATTGTTTATGGAATAAAATTAACAAATAATACTAAAAAAATTATAAAAATAATAAATAATAAAATTAATAGAATTATTAATATCATTTTTACCAATTTCGGGTGAGGCTTACCTATAACTTAATAACTTAGGTGCAATTTCAATGAGATGGATTGACGAAAACTTTATATTTTAAAAAGATGAAGATGATCATTTTTTAAATTTTGATTATTAATTTTTAAATAAATAATTATAATTTAATTATTTAAAAACAATTAATTTAACTAATTATTTAATTTTTAAAAATAATTAAATTATAATTATTTATTTACAAATAAATTTAATGAGTATTGTTACTAACGGCTCAATGGAAAGAATCTGCCCAGAAATTTGGCCTATAAAATATGGAGGCCCAGTCAGCCTATGCAACCGAAATCAATGGACATGTCTGTTGGCCCTATTAGAGCAGATTGCTCATTGAAGGAAGATGGAATAAACGCTAATAGTCGAGGTGGTTTTCCTCTCTTATCTGGATTCAATAATCTCGAGCGTTGGCTGAAACCGCTGGTTGAACGAAATTTTATCCACCCAACTATTTCTTAGGCAGCTGACAATAAAAATTAATTGCCTCATAACTTTTATAAAAATCTTTCATTTCTAACAGAAAAAGGAGATAGCGTTCAACCAAACTAAAGACAAATTAAAGACGTTAAGAGCACATTTTCTTTCTTTCACTCACTAAGGCGCTTTAAGAAAAGTACAAATCTCAAACAAGAATTAATTTTTACAAGCATTTATACTTACATACTCCCAGTAAATCTTACCATCCCCTTGATCATACTCTGTTGTATTGTATAAGATTCATATTAAAAACATACGAAAATTAGATTTGCTTCAAACCTAATAAATAAAATTTAAATTCTTAACTCGTACTATAATTTAAATTTGAAAACACATTAAAAATATAAAAAATAATATTATTTATTTTTATAACAAAAAATAGTGCTCTTTTGAAATTGCCGGGAGGGGCACTAGCCTTTGAAAATTCCATTTAATTTTTTAGTAAATAAAGAATGAATAAATGTGATGACGTATTAAAGATATAGAGAACAATCTTCTTTACTTTTATAAAAAAATAGAGCTCTTTCAAAATTTTCATGAGAGGCACTGGCCTTTGAAATTCCATTTAATTTTTTGGTCAATAAAGAATGAATGAGGTGCTCTGACCCTTTTATATATAAATAATAAAATATTAAAATAAATTATTAAAATATAAGATAAACTAAATCTTATTTTTTATCATTTAATTTTTATTTTTAAAATAATGGAAAAGCTTTTACTTAATAAAAGGCATGCCAAAAAACAAGGCGGAGGGAGGGGATCAGACTACAGATGGCAAGAGGCGAGGTGAGATTGCCAGTCCATCGAGGACGCCAACGACAATAGTAGAGGAGGAAATCTCACCCATTGTTAACTCTGTTGATTTACCTTCGAATGCAACAATGGCGACGGAAAGAGAACACTCAGACAACCCTAGCGATGATCACACCAATAAAAGAAAGAGGGATGCAAAGCAAACCCATCATTCGCAGAATCCCTCAACGAGGAAGAAATCAAAGTCGATTAAAGCTGATGTAGAACAACCTGATTTTGAAAATGCTGGACTGAAATTTGATAGGGGAATTAACAAGTCGGGATCACAATCGAATGCGGATTGGGATAATGTGAGGGGAGACGTGAATGCTAAGAAGAAAAAAAGGACGAGAGATGAGATAGAGAGAGAGTACGGGGCCGCGACAGTAGAGGAGGAGGAGAAAGAGGGAAAGACGAAAGAGAAATCTGTTGGTGTGAAAAGGAAGACGATTAATAACCCGGACGAGATGGTGATTTCGAAGGATGGGTACGACGAGGAGACTAAACTGTTAAGGACGGTATTTGTGGGGAACTTGCCTTTGAAGGTGACGAAGAAGGAATTATTGAACGAGTTTGGTCAGTTCGGCGAGATTGAATCGGTGGGGATCCGTCCCATGCCCACAATTGATGAGGTAAGTTACATATCACCTACTTTTTATTAGCTTTTTTTTTGTATCTACTTTGCTTCACTTATCTAGTCAGTGGATTTTGTTGTTGTTTTCAGAGCAAGAAGCACACGAAGGTTGAAAATACCAAAGACGAATTCAATGAGGCTTGTGGCGGGTACTCATCACACCTAATGGATTACATTATCAAATTGAAAATTCTTGTTTGATCATGATATGCCTTTCACGTTGTTTATGGTCATGCGCTTTATGAACTGCTACCTTTTCTTTTTAGGTTCATATTTCTCAATTTCTAAGTGTAATGCTCTTATTCACTGTTTACATATGAAGAAACAATGCTACTGACGCCAATCGCTGCATAAAATTCCTTGAAATTCTAATCTTCATTTGCAAAGAAGTTTCTTTGATCATGATATGCCTCTCACGTTTTTATGGTCATGCACTTTATGAATTGCTACCTTTTCTTTTTAGGTTATTATTTCTCAATTTCTTAAGTGTAATGCTCTTATTCACTATTTACATATGAAGAAACAATGCTACTTACGCCAATCGCTGCATAAAATTCCTTGAAATTCTAATCTTCATTTGCAAAGAAGTTACAGTGGACAAAACAGAATTAGAAGTTTATGTCATGTTTTCAGGATTACATGCCAAATTTGCATTTTATGAATGCCAAAACTAGAAAGCTTACATCAGTGAAGCTTGATAAACCAATGATAATAGTTGGGGGGGGGGGGGAGCTGGTTTAATAGGGGTAATTTTGGAGCTGGACTTTTTTGCCGCATATCCATAAACGGAGAATGGGATGTTTGCTATTGTACAAGGTACACATTCAGATAACTACTTCGGTAACTGATTGAAATATATCAGTCCAGAAAGAGATTTGTAGGCTACATTTGCATTTCCTTTGAGTCTCTGATTTCCCTCCAGTATTCTGTGCCCAACATCCCCTGGTACGAATTAACACGGAAACATTACGCATTTCCCCTGATGAGAACTGTTGGATCTTGCAGTGTCCATGCCTTCATTGTCTTCAAGACGGATCAATCTGCTGCATCATCGTTAGCACATAATATAGCTGTGGTATGTATAATTCAACTTTTTTCTTTAGGTAATGTATTTGCTAATGCTATTGTTTTCACTTCTTTAATCAATTTTATCCTTGAATTGGTATTTGCTCCTTTTTATTTTAAGCTTACTATGATCTATTATAACTTTGTGAATTCAGGTCAGAGGTAATCATATTCACGTTGACATGGGCTGTCCACCTGGAAAGAAATTGAAAGGAGACACTGTTCAACTCTATGATAATAAGCAAACAAATAAAAAAGGAGATGATGCTCGTGGTTTTGATTACAAGCGAACTGTTTTTGTTGGTAACTTACCATTGGATGTGAAGGTGATATGGCTTCTGCTGTTGAAAGAGAGATGCATTTTTTACTCCATTTTTAAAACATCTGCCTTTTTAGTCTAAATTCATTATCATCTGGTTGTCCAGGATGAGGAACTCTATCTGTTGTTCAGTGGTATTAAGAACCTGGAATCCAATGCTGAATCTGTCAGAGTTATTAGAGACCCTCTCACAAGTTTGAGGAAGGGAAGTGTGTATATCTTGTTCAAGACAGCAGTATGAGTTGCAACTCTTTTCTCTTGTTTTGGGTTTCTTCTTAGCTTGTTTTCTGTCCATGGAACATTTGAGGAACAGAAGCACCTATTTTTATTCTTGTTTTTATGTTCAAATTCACCATTGAAATTGCTAAGAGGTGGTCGTTTTCTTCTATGTTTATTCCAACCCAATAGACAATGACATAGTGGGATAGGTAAAAATAGATTTTCACTCCACAATTGTGAAGCATCTGCAGTCATTCAGTTGTAATAAAAAACAAAAAAAAAACAAAAAAGTCATTCAGTTGGTGTTAGGCTGTTAGCTTGTTGACTTTGGAAAAGAGATCTATATTGCAACAGAGAAAGTTAGATCACTATGCATTATGTATGGCCTTAGAAAGAAATTGAACTCAATGAATACACAGTATTCAACAATAATTACTTTTTAATTCAATAAAAATTAGTTATAGAAAGAATTTATTTACTACTGATGGCAGATACTGATCTAACTGGACCACTGGGTGACCCTCTTGACATGGGCCATCGCCTGGTTTGTATCCACCAACCTATAAAAACAATGATTAGAATGTAATGACGCATGTGTTCTGGTGTCTTTTGATATCGGCTGTGTTATCAATAATGGTTTTTATAGTTGGTGCTCTCTAGCTGCGTGATTTGAAAAATCAAATGATCCACTAAAATAGCTTTACAAAATCCTTGGCTGCTAGTGTGATCTTGTTCAAGGGATTGATTATATTTTAGCTCCAACTTCACATAAGCAGGACCAAAAGATGGTCCCGTTACAAGTACTGGTCCTATGAGGCACCTATTCTTTGGTACTGTTCAAAGCTATGGTATCCCATAAAAAGATACTTTTATTTCCAAATTTGACAGAAAATATGAAATAAATTATAAAAAATATAAGTCAAACGTTTGATTATTATCAAAATGAATTGAAAGCGGAGGCCGTGGGGAGAAATGTGTTGAAAGTGAGAGCAAGTGGGATGGCTTGCAAAGTATCAATTTTAAAATAGTTGCTTTTTATCAGGACAATGCCATTTTGATATTTTCTTTAAAATAAAAAATGGCCATTCATCCAGTACTACTGAGACCGCCAAAGTATCCTCTTTTGTCAAAAAATGGTCTGAATTCCAGTATTGGAAACTTCTGGTCAACCCCAGTCATGGTGGTACCAGTATTCTGACCGTTTTTTTGGCACAGTATGTTTAACCTTGACACAGATGAAGTTATGACCCGAAACTGTTAGATCTTTGGACTATTATCTGGTCAGCATTTGCTTCATTCTCTTCAGCATGCGGAAGATAACTTACATTTTTTGTTGCAGGAAGATGCAAACTTGGTTGTTAGGATGAAGAATGTGAAGCTTCGTGACCACAAGTTGAGGATCTCTCATGCCAGCCCAAATTCAACACCTACTAAGCAAAAATGCTCAACACCTGGCAAGACAGAAAATTTCCCCGTGAAAAGGTCAAGGATTGTGGACAGTAGCAGCAGCAGCCGGAAACAGAAGAGAAAGGCTGATGCCTTTAATCAAGGTTTTCCTGAAAGGAATTCAGGTGTCAAAAAGAAATCCCCTCCAAATGCCATCGACCCAGTGATCTTGAGCTCTGTGAACAGAACGAAAGAGGGAATAACACAACGGATGAATAAGAGACCCACAGTTACGGATAGAAAGGACAAGGCTAAGCTTCTCAAGGCCGAGGTTTACCCACGCAAGCTGGAAAGAAGCGCACAATGTCCGGCCAGTATGTATTTTGCACTCTATTGTTGTATGACTTACTCCGCAACACAACACTCAGTTATCATCTGAGTAGTGTTAGCTATCATCTGAGTCGTCCTCTGAAATTTACTTTGTGAATATGTTCTCATGAAGATGAGGAATTTTAGTGAATTGCTTTGTTGATTCCATCACTCGAATTTGATTTCTCAGTCCATGTCAAATTGTGTTTTCCACATTGGAAATAGGAGCTGAAACAACAATCTAGTGACTCCATGCCCATAATTTGTGATAAGCGGGAAACATTCAAATGATATATGGGTTCTGGCATGCTGTACTGAGACATGTTTGCTCTAAAAAGAGGAAAGATGGAGACGCATAGTTAGCTTTTTATATATATTCTGTAGATAATATGTTTGTCAGAAATATATTTACTTACTGATTTGATTAGGAATGAAACAATGGTAACTTGATGTCCTATATTAGGCACACATTCAAGCTTTTGGGGCTACTTATTTTTTTTCTTATGGAAAAAAGAGAAGCTTTTTTAAAAAAAAAAAACTTTAATCTTACAATTTATTCTTCATAGTAAATCTATTTTTTTCCCCTTTCTTTAGTTGCAAAATTATACTTCAGTATATATGCTTGAAATGTAAAAATACGAATTTTTTTTTTTTGGTCTTTTTCAGTTATATTTGTTAGATATTTTAAAAATGGTCACTCAGAGTTTTGTTTTTTTTCTAATTCTGAAAGTACATGAGAAAAATTTATAATTGAGATTTATTACTGCTTTTACCTTATTTTAGCAGGAAATTTTGCTTATCATGAAATAAATTTTGCTAATTAATTGCCCGTTTGCTGCTTCAACTGCACTCTATTGAAGTATAAAGTTTTCTGATTCAACTGAACTAGGCGGATACAGTTTATTCAATCTTGTACTCTTAGAAGTTTCTCCAGTTTTATCAAATGTCTTTCTTCAATCATAGTTGTTACTAGGAAGTGTTGCCTGAGGATTGTTTTTTCAGTACTGCTGATAACAAGGCATCTGAACCTGATGGTTTTTTGGCAGCTTCTCTCTCTCTCTCTAAAAAAAAGCCTGAAGATATATTGGTAATCTTATAATTGATGTTGTTTTTGACTTTTTCATATCAAGGAGGTTGCTCTGTCAAGTCAATACTACATTGATTGTGTTTGTTTCAGAAGTGCCTACCCTTGCTCATCTTCCGAACTTCTGAGAACAGAAGCATGCAACGGAGGCTTCATACGGTGGTGAGTATATGATATCATACAACGGCCGTTAAATTTTCATCCAATATTTATTTATTTTTGTTATTTAAAAATAAAAATAAATAAATAAAAAAGTTAGCAACGGATGTTTGATGAAGATCCGATGACCACCATGCACCGTACAAAACTCGCTTCACAATGTCCCTCAAATGCGAACTTCAGACCTATATTCTGTTGCAACGATGTTTATAAAATTATCTGGAAGATTCTTACAAATAGAATTCGGCTAATTCTTCCTCATCAGTCAATCTCAAACTATTTTTATCTTTAGAAGAAGTAACAGAGACAATATTCTCATTACTCAAAATATTCTTTATCAATATCAACTTAACAAGGGTAGGGCAAAATGCTTCAAGATTGCCCTTTAAAATGCTTATGATATGATGAAGTAGGGCCTTTTGACTTTAGCTATGCATTTAATGGGGTTTCCTGCGAACTTCTTGCAGATGATTAGCCAATGCATCACTTCTACTTCACATTTTATCTCCTTAAACAGAGAGGATGTTAGGTACTTTTGGGGTACAATGGTGCTTGGATAGGGAGATCTGCTCTTTCTACTTATTTACTATAATAACAAAGGTCTTTCATAATGTTATCTCTATTAAAAATAATACTAATAGGAATTTTAAATTTCACCAAAAATATAAGAAGACTAGAACTATTATGTTAGTCATTGCAAATGATATCCTTGTGCTTGCTGGTGTGAACCTACACTAGGTGAGCCCATTTAAGGATAATTTCACTCTGTGTTGGAGACTTTGGGGCCTCCTTCCCGATCCTCTCAATCATTTAGAGATCGAGCCTCCTCCAGAAGTAGAGATTTTTAGTGCTCTTCATTTCCAAAAGGGATTCCACGGCTCAAAGGACTTTTTAGCCCGCGAACTGTTTATTTGCAGAGATTCCCAATTTGCTTCAGAGGCTATTAGTGATGTGTTGGGCTTTTCCTCTTGGCCGGTTGCCCATAAGGTGTCATGATATTCCACTTATAACTTCAAGGCTCAAGGCTTCCGACTGTAAGTCTATTATTGTTAAAATCATTAGACGGATTGTGGTTTGGAGGAACAAATCCATCTCTTATGCGGGCAGACTTCTTCTCATCAGATTGGTTATCTCTTCTATTCATATGTATTGGCCTTCCATTCAAGTGGACAGTGTGACTTTAGTGCAACTTCATATGGCATGGGACAAATGGTGGTAGATTTGTAGCTAAAGTGGCATGAGTGGATGTTTGCAAGCCTAATGATAAGGGATATGCTTGCTTAGAACAAGGCCTTCAACTTTCGACAACTTTGGAAATTATTCTTGGCCACCCGATTCCTTTTAAGCCAAATGTGTACATTTATATCGACTCTTAGGTAAGTCAATCTAAACTTTTAATGGTCATCATAATTCATCTTAAAATCTCAAAAAGATTATAAGCCTTGGTGATAACACGAGGCTATTTGTTTTATATATTGTTGGTAATGGCTTATCGACTTATCTCAAGGCCGATTGATGGCATTCTCCTGGTATTCTTTTTGATGAGCTTTATTACATTTTCTGATTAATAGTTAGCATTTTTTTTTATCTAAGCAAAAGTGTCTAACGTTGTCTTTGAAAATTGTTAATATTAGCTTAATGAGAAGGATCCTTTTGTAGCTAAAATTATTGAGAATTTAGCTTTAAATAGGCCGAGCAGATTCTTCTAGGACTCTTGGAGGATATTCCAAAGGGACGCCTCTACGGTACAATGGTATCATCAGGTGTGGGCCCATTGCAGGATTCTTCTCCATTCATTCATCTTCTAGCTTACGATTAGGGCGATGACGAGCACTAAGGATTGGGTTTATGGATTCTTCAACTGTGATTATTTATATTCTCTTTATGTTTTCTTATGATGTTTGTGCCATTATTCGGAGGAGGAGATGCCAAAGGTGCCTTTGGCTACTGATATAGTGGAAGTATGGCATTATCTAATAGCGCTCAAATCAAGAAAAAAAAACTTAATTTAGTATTATTTAGATTAGTCTTAGTTACTTTGATTTATTTAATCTTGAGGATTAAAAATGACGTTGTCTTCGATCAAACTCCAATGCCTAATGCTAAGGACGTGGTTGATATGTATGTCAAAAATAGGATCTTACTATCTCATTGGCCCTAATAGGTGCTTGACACCTTAGTTTAAGCCTCATTTGGCTCTATTATTTTTTATATATATTTCTTTATTTATATAATTATTAATTATCAAATAAAAATTGTTACTTCTGTCAGTTATTATAGGATTAAATCTTAGAAAATTTTATGTTTTCTATATATGAGGATTTACTGGGAAAAAAAAAAGGATTTCTTAACTTGATTTGTTCAATGAGAAATAGATATTATCTTTAATTTATGTATTTTATCAAAATCTTATTCTCATTTAATTACTATTTTCTATTTAAAATATTATTATTTATCCCAATATCTTGTCTAAATTTTTTTAAAATACTATTAGCTACGAAAAAAATAAAGATTTTGTTCTATGAATATATCACAGGAACTGGTTAATTGTTCGTGATTGCTAGAATTTTAATTCAAAAAGTAAACAAGTTAAAAATAAATATTGCAAAATAAAATTAGATATATTTTCTTTGAATATTTGACCGTTGGAAAAGAGAGTTTAGTTATAATTATTTTATTACGTCCCGGGCCCACGGTTGTCATACGGATTAGAGAGCCTTCGGATTCCTAAGCGTGCGGCTGCTTCGGAAGAAGGGTCCGGTCTCCGTCCCTGTGAACC
>JAOVVI020011166.1:0-12758 GCA_028571085.2 Nepenthes alata
CATTATCAATATATATATATATATATATACATTTATCTATTTTTCTTTAAATCTCAAAACCAGAATCGATACTCGGACGACCGAACAGGCGCACTTCGGGTGCCGACCCATCGGATCTAAATGTCTTTCAAATTTTATAATATTTAATTAATTTTTATTACATTCAAATTATCAAAAATAAATAAATAAACCCAATTAAGTTAAATAAAAATATTCGGGATATTACAATGTATGTTATTGAATTTGAGCATCTAGCGGTGAACAAGGATCTAACTTATGTTGAGGAGCTGGTGCAGATTTTGGATAGAAAGGATCAGATACTTCGCGCAAAGACCATGGCTTTGGCAAAAGTTTTGTTTGAAGAATCATTTGCTTAAAGAAGCAACATGGGAGCGCGAAGAGGACATCTTGAGCAAATACCCCATTCTATTTCCTTGAGGTATGTGAGATCGCAAAATTTAAAAGGGCTTAGTAACCGGTATAAAATATTATCGTGGCTCAGTAACCGGAGTAAAATATTACGGCTTAAAATCCGGAGTGTTGTGTGAAGAAGGCCGGAGTGGCTTTATGCAACAAAAAGGCCGGACTACCTTGTGTAAATACAAGAGGCTAGAGTGAATGATAAAGAAATATTGACCGACTTTAAGTAAGAAATGTTGACCGGCTTTAAGTAAAGTTGACCAATTTTAAAGGAAGAAAATATTGACCAGCTTTGAGTAAAGTTGACCGATTTTGAAGCAAGAAAATGTTGACCGGCTTTGAAGGAAATGTTGGTCGACTTTAAAGGAAACATTGACCGACCGAATCCAACAATGAATTGGCGTTGAAAACTAGAGTAATAAAACCGACAAAGGATGACTTTAGATCCAACTACTACAATCAGAGTAAGTAAAATACCCCTACATATTCCGTTGACCTTCTGGAAGAAAGTACCAGTTAGGTAACTTATCTCACTTACTCTCACCTAATCCCTCCTCTTTATATGCTAAACTTCTAGTTGAAGGACGAGTGTGGAGATTCTAGCAAGAAAGAATGGGTAAGGAGCAAAGAAGAAGAGGGAGCCTCAGGTTAGTAGGAGTGGATAGTTTAGCAATCAGGCAAGTGTACTCTTCGTTTTTAAGTTCAGGCTTTAAGAATATTTCAAGTGTACATTTCGATTTTAAGTTAAGGCTTTAGAATGTTTTATTGCAAGACTATTTCAGACCTGTTTTCCTATAATTACTGTTTCTAAATGCTTCTATATGATAGTTACGAAGAATGCATGAATAATGTGAATTTTATTAGTAATATGATTTCATACTTTAAGTACACTGTACGGTCGGACTAAAATTATGATTCTGATTTCATGCTCTCTGCTTGACTCATGTTTAAACTTGATTTGCATGAAAATGGAAAAATAAAAATTGTAAACCGGCCTTGAGTCATGACGCTAAAATAAAGAGTTATTTGCATTGTCCGGAATGGGATGTAGGAATTTTTGAACCGATATTGTAATATGACAGCAGAATATGAAGGTCTTTGTACCTGTCCGGAATATGAAATAAAGAAAATGTGAACCGGCCTTAAGACACGATAAATAAGATCGGACCTAGCACTGTGAGATAAGGTTCTTCGGCATGTCTTAGAACGTTATGGCGGTAATCGAGGATAACTATCGTTACATGTGGATAGCCGTCCTCGGGGCTTTGTACAATGAGGAACTGATAACCATCCTGGGGGCTTTGTACAAGGAGGTACTGATAGCCGTCCTCGGGGCTTTGTATAATGAGGTACTGATCGCCGTGATTGTGACGAGATGTGCACAATCTATTCTCGATTATTTGTACCTCCGCTAGCAGGGTCCTTTACCGATAAAAAGAGGAATTTTTTATAATATGTTGAGACCGACTTCTATTTTCTGAGAAAGAGATTTTACTGATTTTCGATTTCCAGAACTTAACTGCTCTTGCTTTTCTGATGATTCTGTGAACTTCTGCATTAAATTTCTGCAATGGTCCAATAAACTACTGCTTATTAGTATTTACTTCCCATATGTACCTGCATCCATATTACAGCATTTAGTACTGCATAAAAGTTTTACTGTAAATCTTCAAGTACCTTATTGGGCTTCGACTTATGGTTTTTTGTTTTTTTTCCCCCTCTAGATGAGACTATAGAGCTCGTGCCTGACAAAAAGAGTGACATGAGCTCAGTCTAGAGGTTTATGAGGACTCAAAGCATTTTTGGAGTTACCAAGGGAGAAACAGTTTTGACGTAATGATCTGATGAAAACACATGATTTTTGTATTTGGATTTTTATGGCTATGGATATACGTGCATGTATGGGCTTTTTATGGACATGAATGTATTGCATGTGATGAACAAAAAGCTATTATTAGTTTGGCTTCCGCTACATGCTCTATAGATATTCTGTACAGGTCCTAGATGGCATCTGAGATCCTATTATTGCAGTATAATTGGATTAGTTGTGTGCATATACTGACTTGCGGTATAGGCTGTCAATTCTGTTTGGCCCGTTGTGAATTGGGTTCCTATTTCTGTCCTGAATGACGAAATCAAATGAGGAAGAGAAAAATCCATTCCGTCACAAGGTATGTAGCTTTGTTAAATTTTGAGGATGAAATTTTATAAGTGGAGGAGAATTATAAGGTATGGGTATCTAAAATATAGTAAATTCTAATAATTAAATTGATATAATTAAGTTTGGGATAAGTAAAAATTGAAAAAAATTTAAACATTTACTTAGTGTAGCAAACTACATGGCCGAGCCTGCTGCAGACTCTAGCCCAAAAGGAGACGCTAGTTCCAGAAGCTACTGGGCTTTCTGTGGGTTCGAGCAAGACAGGGGTGCAAAATCACAAAAATGTTGGGCTCGAGCACACAAGGAGGCACCATTTTATGAATGTAAGCGCCTGCTGCACGCTTGCTGTGGGCTCGAGTGCGCCGCGCTCACCCGCCTGGCACTTGAGCATCAGTTAAAATATTTTGCCACCGACTTATGTTTCACGTTTTAAATAGGGAAAGAGGAGAGAGATTTGGTGCACGAAAGCAAAGCAACAAAGGGGAGAAGAGAGGAAAAGAAAAAGGGAAGGGTTTCTCCATCAATTTCAGTCCTATCAAAGTAAGAAAATCGGTAAATTAGGTTGAGGCAAGTGTACTCTAAGCTTATTCTTCCTTCTTATTGCTTTTTGATGTCTCCATTTGGGTATTTTTGCTCTAATACCCTCCTATCCTAAGATTTATTATGTATAATATATGTATTTCAAATTTCTCATGCTTTTATGGATAGATTTCATATTTAAGTATAAGTATTATGATTTTTTGTTGCGATTTCATGATTTGACTTGTGTTTTGTGTCCGATTAGTGTCCGAAACGTTTTCTCCAAACCCTAGCTCGAAAATGAGGTATGAAAATTGTTATGAAATTTGAGTTATGATGTAAAAATGTTACATGATGAATTATGTAAGCTTGTTAGACATGTTTACCAGGAATTTGCTAAAAGTTATACAGTCAAGAAATTAGTGAGAACTTCAAGGGTTATTTAAGGGCTAAGATGCATGAAATTGAGGTTGCCATTAAAGTATGATAATTTAGGGCTAAAAAGTAAGAACAAGAATAACCAAGATAAGTTATAATGGGTAAGAAATTGGACCAAGATTTATTATTCAGCGGGTAGTGTTATTTAGCATGACTTAGGATGTTACAATGGTAATCGAGGATAACCTCATCCATAAGGTGATATGTGGTCCACCTTCCTCGGGTCGTTACTATGGAGGACAAGAAATTATAATTATCTTGTCCTCAGGATGTAAATAAAGAGGATAAGAAACTATGATCATTCTGCCCTTAGGATGTAAATAAGGAGGAACCCATGGCCTTGGATTGTGTGGAGTATCACAATCAATCAATGATTATTCGCTCAATTAGTTGGTAGGGCCTACTAGCCCGAGTCCCTCAAAATGATGAAGTTAATCTAAAGAATCAAGTAAATTGAGCCGATTTGTGTTCTTCAGCATACTTTTCTGGCTAAATTAAGTGAAAGGAATAATTAAACGAAAAGATAAAAGAAATAAAAATTGAGATTTTGTCTCTAAGTTCATGTTTAAGTATCGTTTCATGCTTTTATCTTATCCATATGTATTTATGAATCCTAATCCCTTCTATGCCTTCCCTTCTATTTATATTTGTATTTTAAATGAAACACTGCATGCACTTATTATTATAATACCTTGTTGAGTTGTTGGCTTACTCCTTACTGTTTTATCTATCCTTCCAGATGAAATGATTAAGTTGATGTCTGATGAAAAAGATTAAGACTAAGGATTAGCTAAGGAAGATTGGCTGGACATGAAGACTTGGGCAGATTTTGAAAGTTAATATATTATGAATGAAACCATCTAATGTTTTGGATGAATTGATTTATTAAATAACATATCATGTTGTATTTATCATGGATTATTGTTATACTTCTACATGCCAATCTATGGATATAGCATGCTTTTGTAGGTTTGATGATTTTGGAAATTATACAGGTTCATAGATGGCATATTTGTTTGACCCAATGTGGTAGTTGTAAATACTATATTGGAGCCATAGATGATATGACAATTAATATTGGTCCTGTGTATGAGTTGTGCAAATGTTGTGGATGATTGAATAGATTAAATTTTGAGGTCTATGTGTTGGAATGTCTTGCACAGGTTGCATTTATTCATGTTATATGTATGGTTTTCATCCATATTTAGAGAAGATTTTGTCCAATTAATTGCAGAAATTTATGGGCTTAATTAATTGTGGATTAGTTTTTTAAGTATGATTATTGACGGAGGTTATTAGTGGATGGTGACCCGTTCTGTCATAGAGTGGCTAACAGTTGAATGTTTAAGGTTTGAGGAGGTATTAAATAGGAGTTCTGACCAAATGAAATTGATTCTTTCTTAAACTCTCGATTCAAAAAGGGAATGATTTTTTACGAGAACATTGTCTTCTTGGCTACTCCTAACTTTCTCACTGGCTGCTTAGATGTTAGGAATTTCATAACTTCCTTGACCTTTGATGTTAAGGACTTTATGAAACAAGGGAGTTTCCCATCCTCAGGGTTTCTAAATATCCAAAATATAATCCCAAAATATAGATACAAATCAAATAAAATATCCATACTCACCAAATATTTGAGCCTGCATTAGATCACATCCAAACTCCATAATTGTATCTAATCCCACTAATCTAAAGGAATAAGAAAGAAAATGTAAGTTTAAAATTTAATAAGTTTCAATATATATAGAAGACAGTATATATGCATCCATAATCACGGAGAGGTTCAAATAATATAAATAAATCATATAAAACAAATTATAAATCCGAAAGCTTGTAATTGAAATACGGAGGATGGTCTTGAACTCAAAAAAAGTCCAAATCAAATCATATTTTGAACAAATCATGATTCAAAATATAATCAAATAATCAAATAGTCCAAATTAGAGCGTATACAAAATGTAACATAATTTTGGTCGAAATCATAAACAGACTATAATAGAGTCTGGAATGAAAGCACATAAGAACAAAATATATCCCCAAACAAATCACATATTTAATGTACGAGACTGACCCAATCCCATCCGTGGGCAATCTGTGAATCTCATAATAAAGACCAAATATAAATACATGCAAAAATACAAAATATACACAAAATTAAAAAACCAAAGACCTAAAGATCAACTTGAAGAATGGTTACACATATTTTCAATAATCGTAAACCAAATCACTACAGTTTAATCTAGCGAGCTAGGCCATCTATGAACATTGTCTCATATATATATGAAACAAGCTCATTATATTTTACCACTTACGGCATTGGATACAATTCTTAAATTTAGTATATGCATTATGATGTATGAATATATTAGATTTTAGTTCAATTCAATTATGATGATTCTCATTAAAATATAGACGTGGTTGATTAATTGTAAACAGAGCCTTTTTCTATTAGCAAAAAAGGGAGTCACAGAAACAGAGTTCCCCCCATCGGGAGCTAGCCAAATAACAGATCAGATAATAGAGGTAGTGACTTTGATCCGCAGATAGTATACACGTGAACTAATGCATGACCTATGAAGGTTTTATACTTTTTTTATATAAATGTACTAATATATGAACATATAAAGTCTCAGAGATTCATCTGTGTTTCCGTAAAATAACAAAACCCTTTACAAAATCTGCATAAAACTCCAAATCAACTAATAAATAACACATACATGTACAAAGAAAACAAATAGGATAAATAAAAATAATATGTATGTATATAAAACCTCCAAAATGATAGCAAATATTATCAGATATGAAAATAAATCAAAGTTAGGGTATAAGGATACTTGCCTCACTTTCTTGCTTAGCAAATCTAACAAAATTATACCCCAAACTACCGTTTCTCTACCTTCTCTCTCCTCTTTCTTCAACTCTCTCTTTCCTCTTTTCCTTCTCCCAAATGCAAATGGGTGAACAGTGCCTGCGTTATCTTAAATAAGTAGACCCAGGGTCTATTGCAGCATCAGGCGTTGCTCGGGTGCATGCACACGTAAAATGGCACTTGAGGCGCCACTTGAGTGTGCATTGGATGCTCACACACGTAAAATGGCACTTGAGGTACCACTCAAGTGTGGCTCAGGTGCCAACCCCACAGGTTTTGGCACTCAAGCTCCAGCTCAAGCATTACCTTGGCCGCTCCAAAAGTCTTCAACTTTTCACATTATACAATTAACCCTAATATATTCAAATAACCCAAAATTAATATTAATACCAAAATAAAGCAGATGGGGAATGAACATTATAACTCTCCCCTCCTTATAAAAATTTTATCCTCAAAATTTACGTACCTCAATAGTCAAACAACTAGGGATACTTTTCCTAGATCTCATCCTTGTGCTCTCAGGTCGCTTCTTTGACTGAATGATTTCTCTACAACACTTTGACCAACAAGATTGTCAAGTTACTAAATACTTAATCCTTTTTGTGCAAAATATGAACCAAAATCTCAACGTATGTCAAATTCTCGTCAATCTACAATGGTTCAAACTCAATCACATGTGAAAGATAACACACATATTTTCTCAACATCAAAACGTGGAACACGTTGTCACATTCCACTAAACCCAAAGGCAAAGCCAATATATAGCCACCTCTTTGACTTGCTACAAAATCTCAAATGGTCCTGTGAATCTCGACTTTAATTTACCTTTAACCCCAAACCTTGATATTCCTTTCCTCAAAAATACTTTCTGGAATACATGATCACCTATATCAAATTTTAAATTAGATCTCCTCCTGTTAGTCTAACTTTTCTAATGACTCTGCGTAATAATCAATCAACCTTGAATGATCTTGATATTATCTAACGTATCTTGAAAAATATAGAACATATATTTAGTAAAGGTAGAAAGAGCAACTAATTCCAACTTGTTCAACAAACATATAGAGAAACTATATGAATTTTCAAAACATATAGAACATATATTTAATAGTTTCTAACCATGCAAGAAGGTTATACACGAAATTCAGCATGCAAGAGCATAATATTAGGTTTTTAGCACATGAATGAAGATTAAATTATAGAAAACAATTAAGATATATAGTATATATGAACTTAGGTATAAATTTCATATATTTTTGTAACAAAATGAAGAGAATTTCACATGCATGCTAAATATAAATATCATAACTTTGAATTCATATCATATATGAGCATTTAGAACAAAAAATAATGATAAAAATAGAGAAAGAACATCAAAAAGAGAAGAAAAATTTGGAATGTACTTGTTTGAACTTGATTCTTATCAAATTCTAACTTGGATGCACTTAATTTTTCTTGGCTTTCTCTCTCTCATTCTCTCTCTTCTCTTCGTCTCCTTCTCTCTCCTTTCTCAAATTTTGCTAAAAATGAGAAAAAATTAGCTAGATGCTCTATTTACACAAGATCAACGCTCGAGTATGGGTCAAGCACATGCCAGTGCTATGACTCTACATTGTGGGGCTTTGAGAGTGACTCGAACACCTCTTAGATGCTGGCCATATGGGTTGTGCAGCTCGGGCATCCTTTTAGTCATGCCTTATGTGTGGGTGTGAGATCCTGAAATCAAAAAGGCTTAAAATTGGAATAAAATAGTGCTACTTTAAAACGAGAGAATTCTGATGAAGCCTAAACTCGGAGGGCTTTGATGAGGCTTAAAATCGGAGTGGCTTGACGCCACTAGAAGACCGAGCTACTTCGAGGAAACGCAAGAGGCCGGTGAAAATACGAAATAAGATGATAACCGGCCTTAAATAAAAGAAGAGTAGATGTTGACCGGATTTTGAATGTGTTGACCGGATTTAAAGGTGTTGACCGGATTTCAAGGTGTTGACCGGATTTTGAAGGTGTTGACCGAATTTTGAAGATGTTGACCGGATTTGAAGTTGTTGCTCGGATTTGAAGGTGTTGACCGGATTTAAAGGTGTTGACCGGATTTGAAGATGTTGACCAGATTTTGAAGATGATGACCGGTTGGCCGATTTTGAAGGGAATGTTGACCAGCCAAAATTGACTACCGAATTCAGGAATAAATTAAGGAAAAACTAAAGACAAAGACCAATTTTGTTGATTGGTTAGAACCCAACTAGATCCCAACTGAATAGAGTAAGTAAACTACCCCGTTGACCGTCTGAAAAAAAGTACCAAAATGAGTAACTTAAACTACTTACTCCCACCAAATCTCTGAGAAGAAGTACCAGAGTAAGTAGCCTACTCTACTTACTCCACCAAACCCCTCCTTTTTATATACTGGGCTCCGGTTGATGAGGCAAGTGTGAGTGCGGGCAAGTGAAAGCAGTGAGGAGGGAAGAAGGAAGGAGATCCTCAAGTCAGCCGGAGTGGGCAGTCAGGCAAGTGTACTCACCTTTTTTTTAGATCATGTTTGTAATGCAAGAATACTCACCTTTTTGTTGATCATATGTTTAATACTAGTATACCCTCCTTGTTTTAAGATCATGATTTAAGTCAAGTGTACTTCGGACGTCATTCTTTTTAAGAATATTACAAGTGTATCCCCTGTTTTTAAGTTCATGATTTCATACTCTCTTTTAACTTCGGAATGTTGCAAGTGCACTGGACGATCATTCTTTTTAAGTTTGTGTGCCCAGATTTTAAAGTTCATGCTTAGTACTTATATTTTCGTCTCCAAAGTTCCAGCTTTAAAAGAAACTGCCAATTTTTCCTTCCGATTTAGATTAAATGCATGTTGTTCCAATTACCATCTGATAAATCGTATCCGGGTTTGAATTCATACCTTATGCTAGTTTTTCCTTCCAATTTAGATTAAATGCATGTCGTTCCAATTACCGTCTAATAAATCGTATCCTGGTTTGAATTCATACTTTCTGCCTTCTGTCCTCTGCCTTCTGCTAAACTCATAAGCTAGAGTCCATGAAAATAAAAAAGTAGACCGGCTTGTATGTCTCTTGCATTACCCAAATTTGAAGCCGGCCTTGTGTTTTAAAACCAGCACCTATATTGACAGTTTCGATCCGGCATTTGTATGAAGTGAATTTGAGACCGGCCACTTGAATATGAAATCAAGTTCGACCCCTTTGCATGATGAAATCAAAACCGGCCATTTTTACATGAAATCAAGTTCGATCCCTTTGCATGATGAAATCAAAACCGACCATTTGAACATAAAATCAAGTTCGGCCCCTTTGCATGAAATCAAGTTTGGCCCCTTTGCATGAAATCAAGTTCGGCTCCTTTGCATGATGAAATCAAAACTTGCCATTTGAACATGAAACCAAGTTTGGCCAGCTTGCATGTTGAAATTGGAACCAACCTTTGCACGTTACTTGAAACCGACCAAGCATAATCAAAATCGGCCTTGATCAAAATCGGCATTTGCACTGTAATTTCAAAATCGGCACTTGTATTGTAATTTGAAACCGGCATTTGCCCTTTGATTTTGAAACTGGCCTTGTATCACAAATTTGAAACCGGCATTTGTAATATAATTTTGAAACCAGCTTGTAAAGTGACGTATAAGTTTTGTGATTTGAAACCAGCTTAAAGTATATAATTTTTTAACTAAGTTCTGTGATTTGAAACCGGCTTGAAGCATATGATTTTTGAACCGGCCTTAAGATATCTGTACACAATCTCTAAAGGATTAATAGTGATGTTTCTGACTGATACTGAGATCGGCTTTCAGTAAATGATAATAAGAAAATGTTTCTGTTATGTTATTATAGATTCAGGACTGATATGCAGTCAGGTTAGGTTCTCCAGCATGCCTTAGAATGTTATGGTGGTAATCGAGGATAACTCTATCCATGGAGTTATATGTGGTTCGCCCCTCCTCAGGGCGTTATAATAGGAGTGTATCTTTTGTTCTGTTCTGACAAGTGTCCCTATGGATTGGGGAATGATCCCGCGAGATGTGATATTTTTGTTCAGTTTCTGGCCTTGAATTGTGTGGACTAAACACAATTTATCCTTGATTATTCACTCCCTCAGCTAGTAGGGTCTACTAGTGGGTTCCTTTATTGATAAAGATGAGTTTTCTGTAAACTATAAAAGGAAGACCGACTTCTTTCTAAAACTTGAGTACATTGATTTCTAATTTTCGAAGCTTGGTCATTTCTATTTTTATATCTGTGACATAATTCTGCTATAAACCACTTCTGTATGGCATTTGTATCTTCATGTTCACAGAATCTGTTTTACTGAGCTCTATTTTGTATACATGTTTTACTGCATACCTGCATGTACCTTGTTGGATCTCGGCTCACTATTTTACTATTTTTCCCCCCTCCAGAGGAGACTATAGAGTATGTGCCTGACGAGAAAGACTAGATTTCAATCTAAAGGATTCCTGAAGATTTAGAGCGCCTTTGAAGTTATCACAAAGGAAGTAGTTTTGATGTAATGATCCGACTAGAAAATATATGAATTTTTATAATTGGGAATTTTATGATTATGTATGCTTCAGCAAGTTATTAGAGTTACTTCCGCTACTTATTTTATGGATATCCTGCGTAAGTCCTAGATGTCATCTGTGATCTTGTATTGTGTATAATTGGTTTAGTTGGGTTTCCATTTCTGTTCGAAATGACGGAGTTAAAAAAAAAATTTTGTTCCATCACAAGATACATCGTAAATTAGCGAGACTTAGTCTGGTGAGACCGAGGAGGTGCAACTAATTGAGTTCCAAGTGGCCAGCATCATTGAGGTGGTCACTTCGGATTTACAGTAGAAGTTGTAGAGGTGCATTCTCTCGACCCCTCAGCACCAGAGGTCGAACCGAAAGACAAGACTGAGGAGCAAGTCGTGGTAATAGACGTGCCTCTTTTGGAGGGTCTCATGTCCAAGGCCGAGCTAGAAGCAATTTTTGAAGCAGCAGCTGGAACATCTAGTTTTGAGCCCCCGGTGCTTGAGGCCGAGGGGGTGTTATTATTGGAGGAGTCCATGAGGTGGCAGAGGTGGCTGGTGCAGAGCCCTCAGAGCCCGAGGCCCAGGAGGCATTGAAGGTCCTCACAAGTGATGTTTTTTAGGGAGCATCTTTATCTCTGAGGTATTGACCAAACCATTCCTTAGTTTCTTTATTACTTTTTTCATTGTTACTGAATTGCTTTTTTTTCTTTGCAACTTCAAGAAATGGCTCATCATCTTGCCTGTGCTAACAACCACCTGGCTCACAATTATATTGAAAAAGAGAAATTTTTGACTTTAGAGGAGTGTATTTCCAAACTTGAACACGAGCTCGTTGACATGAAGTAGAAAGTTTGCCCTCCTTCGAGATCAGAACTTCAAGATAGTGAGTGAGCTTCGGATGCCTATTTATTCGGATGACATCAGGTAGATGTTAGAGTGTAGTAACTGGGAGGGTATCGGTCTGTGCTGGCACATCATTCAAATGATGGCTCCTATTGTTCCAATTTCCATACTCATCTTAGGAACGCCAACACTTGCCATAGCTTAGTTGTGTTAGACCGTCCCAAAGACGATGTGGGCTCTTGGCAGTTTCTACCGAGGACTTCATAGCCTCGTCGTCCTCCAGAATAGACACTTGTACTCTTTTATTTATTATTAATTTTTATACTTGTAATTGTAACATCGTTCTGTAATAAAATGAAAGATTTTCTCATTTCTGTGTCAATGACTTTTTCTCTCTCTCTCTCTTAGTTGCTTGTACATATATATATATAAGTATAGGTTGGTTGGACATTATAAATGTCGAGCACTTAATATTACTTAATTCGTCGTCCACATACGGCCTCTGTCTCTCAGATAGATCGGAGGGTATCAAAGCTTTTGTGTATCTAATATAAGTTTTTTGGATCATGGCCAATTGACGATACTACTTTGAAAGTTTTTACATGCGTGCTTTACAGAAACCCCTTAAGTTTGTTAACCTTTGACCTCATCAGGACAGCTTGGCCCCATGACCGAGTTTTAATAAACTGACATCATTTGAGCCGCTCAGTTACATGACTGAGTTTTATTGACCACCAAGTGTAACTCGTGGGACAGGTGAATGGATTTAACTTGATTTAGGGGCATATTAGGCCATGCAATGCTATAAAATAATAAACAACCATATGAACAAATAAATAATTATTTTATTGATAAAGCAATTTTACAAGCACTCCACATGATGCAAACTAATCTTACCTATTCATCAGTACATTCATTGTAGTATTTTTTGAGGTGAAAGGCATTCCAAGTTTGAGGGATTAGTAT
>JAOVVI020011167.1:0-12758 GCA_028571085.2 Nepenthes alata
TCTTCCATTAATTTAGGTATGGCAAAATAATTGTCATCCTAAACAAATCCACATTAATTGTTAGTAATTAAGAAATATTTGCATGATATATTTTTTTTAAAATTTTAAAAAAATTTTATATGTACGTGTATGGTAGTGTACAGGCCGGCTCAAAAACCCAGTACTCTGAAGAAAAAAATTTCAAAAAAATGGCTACCTATCAGAAATCTCTCGGTAATTGTTATTAACAGTTATCGTGCCAATTCAATAGTCCAAAATCCGATCATCAAATATAGATAACAATTAAGGATCCGGCAAACGAACAACATGCTCACTATAAATACAATCAATTTTATAACAAAATTCTCATTATATGTCCGATATTTAAACGGTATTTTTTAAACATTTTAAAGATATTTTACATAATATAATATATTTATTCATTGATTAATTTTTTATATAAAATAAATAAATAAATAAAATATTATATTATTTAAAATATTTCAAAAAGGGCTTCCTTGTGATCTAATACCGCTTTTGAACAGAAACGAGAGGAAATGGGGACGGGGTTGGCGAACCTCATTGAATATAAACTCGTCTCCGATATCAAGCCGAAGTTTCTCGATGTACGGATAGGTATTCAGCAAGCTTGCTATTCCGAAGTATTCGAAGGGGTGCAGTGCGGATTTGATCGTCAGGTGCCGGACATTCCCACGCTTTGGAAGAGTCGAGAATTCTGACGCGGCCGCAAGAATCTTCACATGTACACGCATAACATCAACATATCAAATTAAATTATTTTCCAAGTTTTTTATTATTTTTTTCTTAGGAAAGGCTTTCGAGCCCAACAATCAAACAAGCCCAACAATCAGATTGGACCAAGCCCATAAGACATCCTAAATTCTAGAAAAAAAAATGTATATATTTAATTATATACATATTTATATGAAATTATCCAAATTAGTATAGAGAGATATGAGAGAGATAAGAAGTTAAAAGAATAAATTCACATTTAATTTTGATAATTTTTATATAAGTGAGGACATAAAACGGTGTATGAATAATATTTTCAATTTTTAATACTTGTCAAATTCTGAAATTAATATTTTTTAAATAAAATTTTCAGTTAATAGTACTAACTTTTATAATTAAATTAAATTATTTTATATATAAAACATCTTTTCAATCGTCGTGTAAAATTATAAGATTGATGCCCTATTTAATTTTTCTTTCATTTTAAGAGTTTTTAGTAATTATCATACACCCATATGTTGTGAATTTGATTTATTTTTTCACATAAAAAAAACAATTTCCTAATTTACATTTGATCATCTAATTAGAGAAAAATATACCTTATGATTTGAAATGAGAGAAAATAAAAATGTAGAATTCTCTTGCTGTTTTTTTTTTTTTTTGCAATATAAAAAATACCATATCGTAACATTTAAAAAGAATTTAAGCATACCCTTTTGGCTTATTTGAATTAATCATTGTTGAAATAAATATTTTATTAAAATCTATTTTCCAAACTCATTTACATTATGTTTAGAATTATACATATTTTTATTTTATAACATTTAATGTATGCTTTCTATAATTTTCTTAGAAAACAACTTTATGGAAATTTTAAAAATAATCAATAAAACATTAGAGAAAAAATGGATGAAATCAATTGTCATATCATTTCCTAAATAATCACATCATTTAATATATGGTTGCTTTTGAGATAATTTTTAGTCAAATATTTTTAAGGGTTAACGAAACAATCTGTTTATTTTTTATTTATGTATAATAATATAAATAGTTAAATTAAATTACAATTAAATTAAAGCATATTGAGCAAGTGATCATTTAAATTTCTAATGAGTTTTTCCCATGATAATTTTAAATAATTATTTTTAATCTATATACAAAAATTAAAACAAGTTATTATGAAAAGTTATATATATAAATTATTATTTCTCACTTCTAAAGAATCGACGACGATTATTTCTCACTTCTAAAGAATAGACGACGATCGTACCTGTGTTACATAACTGCACGCAGTGAGGACTTTGGCGTGCTTGACACGATCGAGCATGTCGACGACGGTATCGACCTTTTCAAAGTCATAAAACGGAGCCAACCCGAAATCCAGATCCGCTTCTTCCAACCGACGCAGATATTCGGCCCCGAACTCCACCACTGTCCCAGAGTACTTGAAGCATCGCAAGTTCGGAGTGCAGAGATTAAGTATCAGAAGGTCGACGCACCTGTCAACCACCAGCGTCCGCAGTCTGGATGAGACGAACACGTACACCGTCTCGTTGAAGCACTTGATCAGACTCAAGTCTTCGAGCGAAGGACACGCCGTACTTAAATTCTTTATCGTCGAAGCCTTCACTTCCATCCACCCTAACGACAGACTCTTCAGGCAGCACAGATTCACGGCATTCGTCACTCTAAAACTGCACGAGGATAATTTCAGCGATTCCAGTGACCGGAATCGATAGAAGAATTCCGGTAGTTCGAAGGGACGGTCTGGAGTTTTAGCGCCTACGGGGAGATCGCCCGGACGGTGGGGATCGGAGAAGTCGAGTTCGAGGCCTTTAGTCCTGCGATAGATCGCGAATTTGATGAATCGGTCCATGTCTTGTTCGAAATCGTGTGGCTTAGAGAAGGCGAGAGTGAAATTCGATATGGTGGAGCCCTGGTAATTTTGAAGCCACTGGCGGGCGAAGTTGATGCAAGAAATCCTCTGAAGTGGACTTGGAAGAGCGGCGAAATGCTGCTCATTTAGTTCGACGTTTGGCGTCGAACGCCAAGCGTGGCGCCAGCGCCGCGACAGGACGGCAGTTCTAACTGCGTCTCTTACCGGGAGGAAAGAGATGATGATGATGATGAGAGAGTCTGGAAGGAAAGAGAAGAAATCTTGACCGCTTGCCATTTTTCCTCTCTGCTCGTGCAGAGAGATTCATGGAGAGAGTAAGAGAAAGAGAGATGCTGATCATCAAGATGATGGAGATGGAGACGACGAAGAATCCCATTTTATAGCGAGGGAAGAGGGGAAGAGCAAGGGAAACGTTTTGGGTGACGTTCGATGGGTTGCGATGGTTCCCAAACAGTTATAGATTGAAAGACACGTCGGACATATTCCCTGGCGCCTTCACTTATTTCCAATTTTAAAACAGCAAAGCCATATCTTATTTATTTATATATTAATAAATTTATATAATAATAAATATCTAAATATATATTATATAATTTTAAAACGATCTAAAAATAAATAAAAAATATCATAAAAATATTATATATATATATATATATTATATATATATAGGCCTTGCTATATTATTAATTTTAAATAACATAATAATAATATTATATCGTATTTTTTATACAAACCATATATAAACCACGCAAGAGTAATTGTTCCTTCTTGTGCGACAGACTAATCGTTGATATTGCATCGCTATACGTTTAAACTTTCACGTGGGCAACGGAATAACAGTTAAGACTGCTACGCCGTACAATTAAAAATTTCCAACTGAAGAAGAGGCTGAGTAGATTCGCATTTTGTACTTTCTTTGAAATCCATGCAGACGTATTATGTATAAGCGTATTTTGTGTATAAAGCAGATACCCGATTTAAATGTTGAGGTTAAATAACTATGATATATCTGTATTTGTAAGCTGATCATTCTTTTTAACTGTATAGATCTGTATCGATGTAAATTAATTACTTATTAAAAAACCGTTAAATAGGAGTTTAGATATGTGTGTTTAAAGATGTGCATTAGTTTCTTTCTCATTGTGGATGAAGTCATTAACTAGATTGTGTTTTCTTGGTAGAGGAAGGTAAGTGAAGAAGAGTGATTAACAATCAATGACCGATAATTTATTAATTATTTATGGTAGAGGGAAAATAACCCACTATTTGTTTTTAAATTTATATTATATTTAAAGAATGAAATAAAAATTTAATTCTTATATTATCTCAATAATTTTATTCTTTACTTATCTTAGTAATATGAGTAATACTTTTGATACGACTTAGATTCAAGATTTAAAGAAATTTAATTAATACTTAATTTGTGAATAAAATGGGTATTAACTTCTAGCATCCCGAATTTACACATCACAATTAGATTGATACGAAATTGGAAGAAATTTAAATTTCTTCCTTTTCAACTCAAATCGTTCATTAATTCTCCATTATTTACAAAGAGAATTCAGAAAAAAAAATAGTATCCAGATCTTCTCCCCCTGAAACGGTTCCCAACATGGGATCTTTATAGCCGTCTCTTCCCAACCGGAACGCCTGATTAGATTATACAGTTACGATCGGTTTGATCCGTTACAACCGGTTACCAGGAACAGTTCTTCCACGTGTCTGGTAAATCGCAGTAATTTTTTTATTTTCAAACAACTCTATGACCCAATGGGCCTTCTTCATTGAGCCTTTCATCCATATAAAATTAACCCATATGTTGTAGTACCCATCAACTTTTAAAATAAATTATTATTCTTTTAAAATAAAAAAATTAAAAACATTAACACTCATAGTATTTTTTTTTAAAAAATTTGATCATTTAAAAATAACTATTTAGATATATTTTTTTTATTTAACTTTATCCTGCACAAACTGGTTCAAAATGACACTTAAGTGGACAATTACGACATTTAAATAAAAATTTATAATTATTAAGTCAGATCGAGTCCGATAAGACTTGGTCACTTAGACCAAAATCATGCAGATTCATAATTTAAATCAAATTGATTTAGGCCGTGACATAAATATTTTTTAAAGTATTATTCTTAAAAAAATTAGAGGTACATAATATTTGAATAAAAATCATTCATTTGAAAATTATTAATTTCATAAAAATATAATTTATCCAAATGATTTTAAAATTTTACATTAATTTGAAATAAAAATATATTTTATAAAAAATTTATAATTTAGGATAAATTAGTTTAACTAGATCATTTTTTATGGGTTCAATGAGACCATAAACTGATCCAATCCCAGGTCTAACCACCAATGTGTAAGGATGAGCAATGAGCCTAGTGAGCAATGAACAAAACCCCCGGAAGCAGATTGACCAAACCTAACACAATCGCCACCGTAGTAACCAATGTGAGGCTCAAGGAGCAATGGACTAAAGGGATAAGTGTAATGATCGAACTGACAATACAGATGGATGACTGATTTGACAGGTTCTCAACCAAGCAGCCAGTAGATTTATCAAAGTGCACATGTATATAGGCGTCGTCTGAAACAATTACTCCAATAGTCTGACGACTTGGAGTGGGTACCACTCACGATCGCCTCACCATTGCAAGGCGACGTTTGACAAAGACGTCTTCTATCAACACCCCAACAGCTAGCGAACCGAGAGACTATACCTGTCACAAATTTTGGTGCCAAGGGCCTTCACAAATTTTTTCTATTAAGTGAAATAAATTGAAGAAATAAATTTATGTTTCTTTGACGGAGAAGTAGAAATCCCAGATCCTTGAACTTAGTCCTACGACCCAAAGAAAGGGTATTTTTATCGAGAAGGGTAAAAATAAAATTTGTGGTGTAATGAACGTAAAAATAAGACTCCTTTTATTAGTCCGATCTAATCTTAAGAGGGTCCTTGATGATAAAATGATCAAAATTAGGTTTACGTCAAGCTCAAGCCAAACTTGTAGGAGGAAGGGCCATAATTCAATTGAGCCGAGCTTGGTTAGGCCTAATTTTTAATGGCAGAAAAGTAACTATGTTCGTTCCTAATTAAATTTGTGAGATGCATTAGGTGTCGTCGCCCCCGTGATTTTCATATATCTGTTGAATTGAGACTTAATAGATAAAAAATAATATAAAAATATTTTTTAAATATAAATGATGTGTTTTTGAATTTGAGTTATTATACGGATTAGGGAGTCAAGAATTAAATTTTTTGGATGGACTGATTTAGAATGGGTCTGATCTCTGTCTACTCTGAACCTGGATCCTACGACAAATAAGATATCAAAAGATTGACGGGACTCATACATTGACTTATCATTCGACGTTCAACTTAGTATCTTTTTATAAGAAAATAGGGATAGAGTATGTAAAATGAAAATGCTAATGCATATGTAGAAAGACATTATCGTCTTAAAGAGAGAGAGAAATGTGCTCAAATGGGAATGTCTTGAAACTGACGCTAGTTGGCTGTTGGAATTCTGTTAGAGGATGATTTGTGATAGTAATATATTTTTACTTGGCTGTCTTTTTTGTTGTTTGTCTTCCTCCTCTCCTACTGAGAATGAATGATATATATATAATTAAAGGGTAATTGATATCTCCTATTAACTGCTCATGGAACCACCCGAATGGATAAAAATATATCGTTTAGTCGACGGTTCTTTACCGTGACCGTATCCATTAAGCAGTCAGAATAAGAAAAGTTTATTCATTCCGATCGATTATGGCAGGTCCTTTCAATGCACAGGAAGTGGATTGGCCATATGGGTCGACTAGGGCATTTTTCAGTATTGAACCAATTCTTTTTGTTGATGGGTCTTTTTCTGAGGTTTGGCTGACCGTATCAATTAATAAAAATAATAAATTTTTTTATATTAATTTTATCATACAATTATTTTAAAATTTTAATAAAAAATATATATATATATATTATTGTTAGTTTAATATATTAAATATTAATTACTAAATTATAATATAATTTAATAATTAAATAATCATTTTGTAGGTATTTTACGTTGCAGCGGTGCTCGAAAACGTGTGGCTCATGTGTGCACACAGACATCCGGAATGGAATGGCTTCCTTTGACCTCATCATTCACCTTCACTACAGGACAATTTGTCCTCTAATTTTCACATTAAAAAATAAATAAATACCTTTTTTTATTATTATTATTTTACCTAAACGGGAAGACTGCCCAATTTTTAATATTTTCGAAATTTTTAAAAATAAAAAAAAAATTATTTAAATTTTTAAATAGCAAAATAGGAAACAAAAATACTATAAATAATACCATTAGATCGGTGCAAAATGAACATCGAGATGCTCCTTGAAACATTATAGTCGTTTGTCATTGATCGAATAATTGTATTATTTATTATTAAAAAATAAATATTAGATCTTTAAAAATGAGATATTTATATAATTTTCTAAGTTTTTGAAAACAAAATCCAAAATATTCAGATGTCACAAAAATTAGTCTCAAAGCCATTCAATCAAAAGATATAAGTTGTTAAAAATATATTGATTTTAATGAAAAATGCATGATATGAAATATTGGCAAGAAGATAAAGATGACAAGTGTTATAAGAAGTAGATTCAACTGATATATTATATGTATTTCAGACTTAATTTTATGTATTTTTTATTATCTATCAAGCATTGGACAGTCATATTAATTATCAATCCAACATTAAATATGTAATAATTTTATCCAATATTAACCATAGAAATCAATGAACTTAGCTTTGATGAGAAATGATATCATCAATCCACTCCAAATTGGGTTCTTTCCATGGTGATATGGGGGGGGCTATTGGCTCTTGGTAGGATGGGCCCTAGTGTGAAACTGTTGGGCGAGTGATGCGAGTATAAGTCGGAGGAAGAGCCCATCCCAAAAAGACCGGTATAGTATGAGGAAGAGCCCCCTAACTTATAAGTTGGAGGTTTTACCTCAAACTTTCGAATGAGGGACTCACATCATTCCTCCCTCCTTCAATAGCCGCGACCTCGGCAGCTGCACTCTGCGACACTTCACTTGGCGGCTTTTACTCTGCGACGCTTTACTCCGCCCTGGTGCATCGGCAGCAGGTCAGCCTCTCCGCAAGTTTCCATTTTCGGTCAGAACCCTCCGCAGGTAGTCCTCTCCGGGCCAGGACTAGTTTTAATGAAAGCACCATTTGATGCGAGCATAAGCCAGAGAGAAAGCTCATCCCAAAAGATCGGTCTAGTAAGAGGGAGAGTCCCCTAACTTATAAGTTGAAGATTTTACCTCTAACTTTTTAATAGTGAGCATAATACAGCTTATGCATAGTCCATTGAATCCTAACAAAGTTGGGTTGTAACATGTGAGATCAATAGGGTACATGACGAAGGTCAAAACCCTAGCAAGTTGGTGTAGGTGGTCGACAAACTGCCATCCGGCTAAGTCCCATGGTCTTTGATGATGGTTTTGGCTCCTTTAATATTGGCATTTTATAATTGTCAATAACTCAATAGAAGATGCCTACAAGAAAGACGGCTATAAAATATCCAATCAGGTAAGCTAATATGGGCTTGAGCCACATGTGGGTTGTGGCTGCGGTGTTTTTGGCCTTGGCCAGGCAGATGAGCAAGGTGGTGCAGCCGCTTACAATCCATGCTCAGTGAGACCATGTTGGCTCTAAGTTGAGGTCATCAGGCAAAGGGCTGCCCCTATTGGCTGTGAATTGTATTTGTTGTGGCGCAGTCTGTGATGCCATTAGCTGTCTTTGTGAGCGACAGTGGATGCTCATGGGAGCTCTGCATGGTGGCTGGACTCTTGGGAAGGTGTTCGGTGGTGGTGTCCATGGTGGCTGGTGCTAAGTGGAGGCTTGGGAAGGTGCTGGGGTTAGATGATGGGCAACATGTTACTGGGCTGATGCCACTAAAGTCATCTATTTCAAAACACCATTTCTTAAAATCATAAAATAATATTTTAAAACATTATTTTTAAAATTTCCAAATATATTTTTAAAAAATATTAAATCAATAAAATTTACAATATAATAAACTTTAAAAATCATCAATCCAGACTCATTTAATCATTCTTTATAAAAAAAAATGACTCAACTTTAGTATCAATCAAACTTAAACCAAATTAGTTAAACTAATCACCACCATTCATTCTTCACTTATCTATTAATTAGTTATCAAAAAATAGCTAGAGACATGGTTTAATTACTCTTTAGATGTTTTTAAATAATGTGTCCAATTAATCCAGCTAGTTCATTAGTTTATTATTTTCATTCACATTTTTCAATTATATATGTATTTATATAGAGCCAAATACTTTTGAACCAAAAAACCCCATTGAGGGGAAGAGATCGTCAGCACATCCGGAGTATTTCCTGTTTACTCTGAAAATATTTTTTTTATTATTCTCGGGTGTGTAGTGGATACTCAATCTCAGGGGTTTATAACCCATTTTACATAGTGGATCATTGGTGGATTATGTGCTCCGTGATTTTTTTCTTTGATTTCGAAAAGGATTTTCACGTAATAAACGCTGTGCATTTCTTGTTCCTTATTCTTACTAAATGGCGGCTGTCAATGACGGGGGATTCGGGTTTTCATTGCTACCGGATCTGATAGATCCGGATCTTCTGACTCTGACAACATACAAGTTATATATAATATTACAGTCAACCGTGCCAGATTTTTTTACAGTTTGATATTCTCTGGCCAAGGCAACTGCTAATATGAAACTTCTGCCACAATAGAGTTATTTGGGGAATAATAATAAAAACTTCTATAGTTAATGGTACAAATACCTATAATTAAGTTTCGAGGTCCAATAACCTTGAAAATAATACTCCTACTATTAGCACAATCTAATCTAAGAAGGGTCCATCAAAACTAGATTTGGCTCGAACTCAGACAGGATTTAAATGAGAAATGGAAATCGTTAAATCAGATGGAGTTGTGTTAGGCCTAATTTTTCGAGCCAAAAACAATAACTATGCCCATCTTAATTAAATTTGATCTGATTTGGGTTGTTGCATAGACTATAACTTTTTCATGCAGTTTTATTCAAAAATTTATGTTTACATAAAAAAAAACCTATAAACTATTAAATATCTCCAAAAATAATATCAAAATAAAAATATTTTATATGAATAATCTTGACATAAAAAATTCATGTATTACATAAAAAATTGTTTATTGAAATTTTTTTTCTAAATTTTATTTTTTAATAAAATAAAAATATTATATTTATAAAAAAACTTAATATTGACAGACTAGTCTAGTCATTTTTATTCGTAACCATACACAATCCAAAAATAATGAGGCCTAATTTCTTACCGTATGTGTTCATACTAATCATATATCTCCTCTATATGAGATAAGGATAAAATCTTTCTTATTTATGATAATAATTTAAACTGCCTAAACAACCACAAAAGATCAAAATGTAGAATTGAGGATCACTAACTAACCTCCCGTCATTGATTTTCGGCTCTATTTTATGCTCCTCTGATTTTCACGGTTTTGAAGCTTCCAAGCACATCTTCTCTTTATTGATGGTGTATTGTAGAGAAGATACTCAGGAATAAAATCAACTCACTTATTTAAAGATAGTTTCATCAACTATCTCATTAAGGCGTTACCAACAAGAATTAATAGAGATTAATGGAGAATAATTATGGAGCGTTATCAGTATTTAACAACCTTTAATCATAGACCATTAATCGTTCAACTTTATAACTGAATGCTTATTATTTTTTTCACTTGATCTATGTTTTACTTGATGTGATAACCAAACCCATCAATTCTCAAACTTAAAAAATAAATATATGAATTATGACGTTAAATTCTCTATTAATGTGTAATATCATCCATATATTATAATATATTATATTTCTTAAGACATTCGAATATGATAATGTTACTTTATGAATAAATCTTATATTTATTTTTTGTCCAATAATTAATAATATTCTTAAAAATTAACTAATGTGTACATAAAAAATTTTAAAAAATATCACAAATAAATAGAAATCTTATTAAATATCATTGTCCATACAATGAAAATTATAAAATAAAACTTAATCCCATTTTTGTTACAAGATTCTTGAACCTCAATGGTAGCATGCCTTTTGTCAAAGGATCAGCGATTTTTAATTTAGTGCTAATATATTCAATAGCAATTTTCTTTCCTTTAATACGCTCCTCCATAGCTAAAAATTGAATATTGATATATTTATTTTGACTGTTATTTTTATTATTTTTAGCTAGAAAAATAGCAGTTGAATTGTTGCAATATATTTTTAATAGCCTTGAGATTGAATTCATAATTCTAAGTCCAGACATGAAATTTTTCAACCATACACCATACATTATAATCTCAAAACAAACAACGAACTCGACTTTCATAATGGAAGTAGCAATCAGGATTTGCTGTACACTCCGTCAGGATACAGCTCTACCGACAAATATAAATATATAACCAGATATTCATTTACATGAATCAATACATCCAGCGAAATCTGAATCGAAATAACTCAATACTTCCAAATTATCGGTCAATCTAAATGTAAGTATGTAATCTTTGGTACCATGAAGATACATCTTTACTTTTTTAGTAACTTTCTAGTGATCCATACCTGGATTACTCTGAAATCTTTTCAACATTTCAACTGTAAAGGCGATTTTAAGTCTTGTACATATCTGAGCATACATCAAATTTCAATAACGAAAGCATATAAAATATTTTTTATTTGTCTCGTTTAAAATTATTTTTCGGGTATTGGTTCAAATTGAACTTATCACCCTTCACAATAGGTGCCACACTTGGTGAATAATTTTTTATCCGAAATCTCTATAAAATTTTATTGATATAGGCCTCCTAGGATAAACCTAAAATACCTCATAGTTTGTCTTAATGTATCTTAATATCAATGACATAAGATGTATTGTCCATATCTTTCATTTTAAATTTATCAGAGAAAAATTATTTCACTTTATATAATAAATATTTATCATTGGATGTAAGTAAAATATTATCCACATACAAAATAAGAAAATAAATCTTACTTTCACTGGTCTTCTGGTATATATATTGATCCAAAATAATCTTTTCAAACCAAATAAAGAGATAATATCATCAAATTTTAAATACCATTGATGGGAGGCTTATTTTAATCCATATATAGATTTCTTAAGCTTGAATACCAATTGTTCACAATCACTAGAGGAAAATCCTTTCGGTTATTTCATATAAATCGCTTCCTCTAGATCACCATTTAGAAATATTATTTTTATATCTATTTATTATAATTCCATATCAAAATAAGTAACTAATGCCAAAATAATGTGAATAGTTTTTTTTAAATACAGAAAAAAAAGTCTTCGTATAACTAATTTTTTCTTTTTGAGTATATCATTTAATAACGAGTCTTACTTTAAATTTTTTTATATTGTCTAATGAGTTTTTCTTTATCTTAAATATCATTCATACCCTATGGCTTTCACCCCTTTAGTTAACTCAACAAGATCCCAAATTTCATTACAACTAACAGAATTTATCTCTTCTTTAATGGTATTGTACCATAATTCGGATTTATTATAACTCATAACTTATGAAAATATTTTGAGATTATTTTTTGCTCTAATATTATAGTCAAACTCCTATAAATATATAATAAAATTATTAAAAATTATTAACTTTCTCATTCTAGAAGACTTTCTCAATATTGTATCATCATTTTAATTAATAATATATTATATAACTATTTCAGGCAAATCCTGAATATTATGGACAATTAGAATAACATCAATATTTTATGGAATGAAATTGATTGGTTATTCAACACTAATTTGATCTTGAGGGGTATTGTGTATAATAATTAACCTATCATATGAAGTGAAATGTTGAGAAATTAAATGATCATTATCAGAAATTATATTTTTGGATCGCTTGCTCCCACTCATTAAGTTATTCTCAAGAAATTTTATATTCTTTAATTCTATAATCCTAGTGCTGTGAAATGGATAGTAAATTTGTATCATTTGGACCGTTCAGCATATCTAATAAAATACCCACTA
>JAOVVI020011168.1:0-12757 GCA_028571085.2 Nepenthes alata
TGATAACACGAAAAATTATCCGATGGACCCAATCAGCAATCAATTAAATTACGGTTAATAAAAGAATAACTCGACCACCAAAATTCCAACCAATTATCAACCAAATTAATTTTGGATAACAAAAAGTTAGCTCGGATGCTAAATTTTCATTCAATAGCAACCAAATTAAATTTCGGTTGATAAAAAGATAGCTCGACCACCGATTTTTACCCGATTAGTAACCGAACTCAAATCGGCTGATTAAATATAGCATAAATCAAATTAATTAAGTAAAATTCAATAAAAATCAATACATCACACACGGTAGCATGTTGTATCACACTTGGCAGCCCAAAATTCAGCTGAATTTAACAAGGGCACATGGCGACGTCAGCAACACAAGAATTCAGCTGCCACATGGCAGCCCCACCTCAACTTAAATTCCAAATATTTAATAAGAAACAACACTCACGGCAACACTTAGATAATTTTTGGAGATAAAAAGCATGGCACTTGGAGGCTAAAGAAATTAACAAAATTCAGCAAGAGGTCCACGGTTTCAGCAGCATAAGGAATTCAGCTGCCACATGGCAGCTCCACTTCCAATTATTCTATAGAAAATATACACACACACATGGCCCAAGGAAAGACAACATACACGGCAGCTTCCTGCTTCCAAAAGGCTGATGATTCAGCAACGTTCAACATGAAGAAATTCAGCTGCCACATGGCAGCATTATTGTTCCACACACCCGGCAGCTTTGCAGGAACAGTAGCATATAATTCAATAAAATATGACATCAACATGGCATAGGAAATAAGCTGCCACACGGCAGCATTGACACACCCACACAAGGCACATCCTTAAGGCAACAAATCAGCAAAATGGAAGGATGAATCGGCAGCAAATTGGGACACCCGTTTGAAAGGTTTATGGGTTGCTGGCAAGGATATTATGACTCAGTTTAATGCCTCTAGATTATATAAGAAACATGTAAAGGAAGAGAGGAAAAAAGAAGGAAAAGGAAGTTGGAGCAGAGGTAAAATTGGGAAGGAGAAAGAGAAATGAATCAAAAGCAAGAGAAGTGAAACTTAATTTTGGCAAGTGTATTTTAATTCCTTCCTTTAATTGTTGCTAAATTTTTGTAAATTCTCATTAAATATTATTGCTCCAATACTTAGATTACTCATTATTTTTAACATATTATCACTTTTGCATAAGGAATGAAACATTGAAATAAGCTGGAATGCCAACTTAAATAAAATCAGAAACTGAACACCTTGCTGTGAATCAGCTAAACCGGCCACCATCCGACCACCAAACCGGTCCCAAATTAGTAACCAAGTCCCTTACTAGTATTGTATAAATTCAGCCCATGAAAATGGGTTGAATGGACTACTGAACCGGATCCCCAAATAAGCAGCAAAATCCACTCCTACATCATTGCTGATGCTAATGCTAAATTTAGCTGTTTGAAAAAAATAGGCTAAACTGGCTTCCAAATTGGCTGAACTTGTAGCAAACCAACAAAACCCTCAAGTGCTAATACTGAAGTGTCAACGTGTGAACCGGCAGCCAAAAATACCTTGAACCAGTCCCTGAACCAAGCTCCTGAACAACAATAGAATCAACAAAACAGCATCCATGCTAATACTGAATTTGCAGACTCTAAATTGGGTAAGAACCGGACCCCTAAACCGGCTGAACTAGCAGCCATATTAGCCTAAATATCTTAAGATGATATTGAACGGTCAACCCGTAAACTTGGACCCGAATTAGTCACTAAACCGATGTCACATCCTACGTTCTTATTTACTTAATTTATTATTGCTCATGTTAATGTAATAAGTTCTCTAATCATACACATGACCCTCAAGAAAAGCCACACTAGAGGTAGTGCCAATATTGTACTATTGAGTACAGTATCGGGTCTTGATCAAAAATGATACCTGCTAAAATATCCCAATCTCATCACAAAATAATCTGCGAAAGTATAAAAGATAACCAATATATTTATGAAAATACTAACATCACCATAATATAATATATTCTTCAGAACTTAGAAAATTTATAACTTATACATCATTACAGGCTACCAAAATTCTAAATGTAGCAAAACTAAAAATTTTTTATTTATTCTTATTCATCAAGTATAAACTCTTGTGATGCATCTAGAGGGTAAGAAAAATAGCAAGAGAGTGAGCCAAATACTAAGTAAGAAACAATATATGTAAGAACATGCATATTATACTAAAAATGAATCATAATGTGGGATAAGAATCATGATGCATGCAAAAATACATATATATCTTTAGAAGCATTTTCATGATACATTCAACTTTCTTTTTCTGGTACATTTTTATTATTTACTTGCTAACACTTTTTACCTTATATAACTTGAGAAACCAGGACTAATAGGTTTTACCAACTAACAGAGCGTTTGATCAATATTTAGATTGTATTCAATTCACGCAATCCAATACCTAATTCTCATTATTTACATCACGAGAATAAGATGGTACATACCTATTATATCCTAGTAGACGGGGACTAAATCATATCGCAATACTTATCGGACAACGATTTATACTATAATATTTTAAGGCATGTCATGCAATACTATCCGCTGAAATAAATCATTTGCTCAATTTCTTTACTTCTTAAAATTTCGCAATAAAAGCGATTATTCACAGTTTTGCTTCTTCTTCTTAATTTTCTGATCTTAGAGAAAATTTATATTTTCATGAAATCATGTTGGCTTCTACCCATCCATAACATATCATATATATTCATAACAAATTCATAATAAAGTATATCATAAAAATAAATTTATATAAATTTTTACACGTGCGTGCTTGCTAAATTTTTAGATAATATATTATTCTACTTTCGGTCCATCAATTCCATAATTTTACCGGTTCACCAACCAGTTCGTTTCCATTCAATTTTCCTTAGTCGATTTGATCACAAAGGCAGTTTATGGACTGGTTATGCTTTTTATAATAATTTTATGATTTTTTTCATGAGCCGGTTCACCATTATCCATAAAATAAGTGGTTGGTTCATCATTATAAAGAATCATAAATAAACCAATTCACTTGAAATTAAAGAATCACAAAGGCAGTTTATGGGCCAGTTCTGCCTTTTATAATATTTTTTTAATTTTTTTCATGTGAGTCGGTTCACTATTATCCATAAAATAAGTGGTTGGTTTATCATTTTGAAAAATCATAAATAAACTAATTCACTTAAAATTATATGCCCGTTTCCTTTTTCAAGTTGGCAAAACACTTGAAAAAAAAATATAGTTCTTTGTACATTTTTCTTTCATTTAATGCAATTAACTACTTACCAAAAAAATTAAAATTATATGCTGAATTTTGGGCTGGCTATTGAAACAGGTTCGGTTCCTCCTTTCTTTTTCTTTTTTTTGGTAAGTAACGGTTCCTCCTTTCAGCAGCCGGTTTACACAATGATGAGCCGATTCACTTGATATTTGATCAGTTTACTATCTTAACATATCATATATGATCGGTTCATTACTTATTTCCTGATCGGTTCACCCATTTTTAGCAAAACTATCAAACCAGTGCAGCGGCCGATTCAGTGGTAATGTTCGGTTCTGGGGTAGGTTTAGTAATCAAATCAACCCAATTTCATGAGCCGTTTCTCATAATATCACTAAGAGGTTTAGCTTGGTAATCACCAAATTTGGGCCGGTTTAGAAATCATTTGGTCGTCGGTTCAGCCAGATAACAATAGCTAATTCTACTACTCACTCTGGCTTTAGGATTTCAGCTCGTATGTTGCTAAACCTAGGTCCGGTTCAGTGATCAAATTATCATAAAAAATTATTTCACTTACACTTTCAGAATCAGCTCATAATTTTGGACCGGTTTATATAATTTTTTTAATTTTATTCTTATCTGGTTCAAAGTTATATATTGATCTTGGTGTTGAAATCCACATCCTGATACATTCTAGCCGATTCAGTGGCAGTTACCTTCCATGGGTTGAACCGATTAGATTTTTAAAAGGGATTTTAGTACAAATTTTATGACATATTGTCGGTTCATTAAAGTGTCATAATCAATTTTTGTGAAGCTTGAACCGGTCAAAAACTCAATAAAAACAGCAGCTGAAATTCAGTGGCAGCGGCTGCTCTATTTTCAGCCGGTTCAATCTGCCAGTTATCTTTATTTTTATCGAACAGGCCGGTTTTAAGGGGAATAATTTTGCTACAAAACTATGATATTTTAGACAATATCTTAAAGTATTTATACTATAAATTTTATGGGATGAATCGATCAAATACAATATGTAAAAATTGAAACATCAGCAAAGTGTAGCAAAGTTAAGTAACGGATTCTGTTTATGAAATGTTTCTGATTTTTGCCTAATCTATCATGGTTATGACATGAATTTTGAGTATTGAAATGACAATACATACAGATAATATCAAGAATTTAATAACAAAACAAATAGGTAGGAGTGTTCTTGCCTGATTTAATGTAAAATTAAATTTGAACCCCTAACACCAAACAGCAAGGTCTTCCTTCTCGTCACTGTTTTCTCCTCCCGGTTTGGTCAGCTTTTTCTCTCAATTTTTTCTCTATTTTTTCCTCTTTTCTTTTATGGTTTTTTAAGCTTTATTTGTCCCCTAAAATGTTGAGCCATTTCTTGTCAATTTGGTGTTACCAACCCAATTGGTGTCAAATTCTCAGCTGCTCTATGGTGATTCTCCCGCCATAAGCCACTTATTGGTTTTTCATTGGTGGTTAATTTTGGTTATAATAATAGGTGTTTTAATCTTCAAAGTATCGTGTGTCCCTCCCAATTTTTGGCCATGTAAATTATTTTTTATTCAATTAAAATTAGTGGGGTGTTAGTGGAGGATTTAGAGTGTTGTGTGTCTTCATCCTTCTAATTCCCTACTAATGCCTTTCCCTCTACTAAATTTTACTAAGTGTTGAATCATGAGGAATTGATATGTGTCCCTCTATAAGCCTAAAATTTAATTGTTAATTGTGTAATAAAATTAGCTTAATTTATATATGCTGGTCGGCCCCCTCTAATTTCCTACTTCCACCAATTTTTATAAGTGTATAAAATTTTATTATAGCTACTACCGGATCCTTCCAATTATAATTTTGACTATAAATTTTAATTATGTCGTTATTCGGAAGATACGGTAGCTCCCAGGCTGCTTTCGGGTCTGCCAGAATATTAGTTTAACCAACCGAAACTTGTTTGATTACAAACCGAGTCTAGCGATTAATTTCTTATAATATCGTGGCATCTTGGATGAAATTCTAAATTTCTAAACTCATATCAAAATTATCGAATTAATTGTATTCATGAAATTCATTCCTTACAACTGAGCCCCTAAATAGCAACATATCTAGCTTATAGCGTCCATGCTGATACAAAAGTTGTAGCCTCTAAACCGGGTCTTAAATTGGCTGATCCAGCAGCCTTATTAGCTTAAGTATATCGTGGTGATGTTAAAGTATCAACCTGTAAATTTCAACCTAAAATAGCCATCGAACTGGGCCTCAAATTAGTGACAAAATCAACCCAGCATCCATGCTAATGCTAAACCTGACACTTTAGGGAATTAGTCCAAACTGGGCCTTAAATCGGCTAAACCAACAGTTGAGCAAGCCAAATCATCATGTATTAAGTGTAAATTGTCCACCTATAAAATGGTTGCCAAGGATTCCCTCGATTGACCACTGAACCAGGCCCTAAACAGTAATCGAACCAACTCGATAGCATCCATGCTGATACTAAAATTGCAGCTACAGAACCAGCCTTGAAACGGGCCCTAAACCGGCTGAACTGGTAGCCATATTAGCCTAAATATCTTGCGATAATATTGAAGTATCAACCTATAAAATTTGCCTTAAATTGGTCTCCAAACTAGGCCTTAAACTAGTAGCTAAATGGGCCCAATATATGCTGAAATATTTAGCTTATGGAAAATCATTAAACCCTTGAACAGGCACATTAAACCAACTTGTGAATGATAAACTTTAGTGGTAATAATTTGTATTAACCAATATTAAAACCAGCCATTAAATCAACTATGAATCGATAACTAAATCGTCAAGAAATTGTGCTAGAAAAACTAATCAAACTAGCCCCGAAACAACTACCAAACCGGTAGCCGACTCAGCTGAATACACCACATGTTAAATTTGAATTTTTGACATATATAAAATTTTAAAGTTAAAGTTACTAATCTGATCAATGCATTTGATTTTTTTATTATTTACAGTTAAGTATTAAATATCACATTTTATGGTTTATATCTTTAATATTATGAAAGATTTTAATGAAAGCTTTGCAAGTCTCAATAAATATGATGATTTTCTTTCAGAGTGAAGTAAATTGAGAATTATTAAGAACAAGTATAAGAACTTTCCTAAGAGGTTTTGAAAAAGGAATCAAGAAATTGGACTAAGAAATTATTTCAGAATGTAGTATTCCTGGCATGCCTTGAAATATTACAATGAAAATTAAAAAATTGACCTTAGCGTCACGAAGGAATAAAGGTACCTTTTGGCCCCATCTACAGAGATATAATAGGTATGTACCACCCACCTCAGGTTGTATTATGGAGGATATGGCCTTAGATTGTGTTGACTAAATATAATATTTTTCTTGATTAACTACTCCGTTAACTGGTAACGTCTACTAACTTTAATCCCTAATTAATAATGATAAACAAAATTCTATATATTGACTAAGAAAAAGAAAATGTTAAAGAAGACAAAAGTTCATAGTTTCTATTCCTCTGACGAATATATTTCTATTTTAAATAGAAATGAGCACATATTTGTTATATATACCTTACTGAGTATTTAACTCATTTTCTTACTATTTTTTCTAACCCTTTAGTGGCAAGCACGAGTTGGTATCTAGTGAGCAGGATTGATCCCTAAGGTTAATGCCACATATATTAGCTTAATCCCTAAGGTTAAGTCCCCATCTAAGGTTGGAGATTTTAGACCCATATCCTGTTGCAATGTGATTTATAAGGTCATATCAAAAATCATTGCCAATCGAATCAAGCACGTTCTCCCTTTCCTGGTGGATTCCTGTCAGACAGCTTTTGTGCCTGGTCGGAGGATTTGCGACAATATTATTCTAGCACAAGAGCTTTTGCATAATTACCACTCCCGAAAGGGTATTCAGCGGTGTGCTATGAAAGTTGATATTATGAAAGCTTATGATTTTGTGCATTGGGATTTCCTTATCGCCATGATGGAACTAATGGATTTCCCCCCTCAGATGATCTTGTGGATCCAACAATGTATTACGACCACTGCATTCTCCATTAACATTAATAGGGAATCTGTGGGGTTTTTTAAAGGTGTCAAGGTTTGAGACAAGGTGACCCCCTGTCCCCTTACCTTTTTGTCCTCGTTATGGATGTGTTGAACGAGATTATTGAGGTTAAGGCGACGTGCAATCGGGATTTCCATTATCACTGGAAATGTGAGAGAACAAAAACGGTGATGCTCGCCTTTGCTGATGATTTGATCCTCTTTTCCAATGCTGATGCAAATTCAGTCCATCTTCTTCACAGATGTCTTAAGGAATTTTAGGTGTTATCTGGGTTAACTGCAAACAAAAACAAAAGCAAATTTTTCACCTGCTCTACTGACGACAGGCTGATCAAGGAGCTCCGTGAAATAATTGGTTTCAATTTGGGGAAACTTCCTGTCAAGTATTTGGGGCTCCCTCTCATTACTACGCGATTGTCGGTGGCGGATTGAAAGCCGTTAATTGATCGTGTTAGGCAGCGAATAAGTTCATGGACTAAGAAAATTCTTTCATTTGGATGTAGATTACAACTGATCCGGTCTGTCCTTACATCGATTCATCTCTATTGGGCTTCCATTTTTATCATTCCCAAATCTATTATTAAAATCATGGAAGGTTATATTCGCCGGTTCTTGTGGCACGGATCCATCTCTGGGAGTTTGACTGCTAAAGTGGCTTGGGAGCATGTATGCAAACCTCGGTCTGAAGGTGGTCTGGGCATTCAAAATCTACAAAACTCTAACAAAGCCCTAATTTCTCATCTTTTATGGCAAATAATTACAAAGGACCCCAAATCTATCTGGGTCTCTTGGATGTATATAAATAGGCTTAAGGATAGGTGCATTTTGACCATTAAGGTGCCAGCCATTACGTCCAGGTGCTGGAGGAAGATGTTAAAATTACGTTCTGCTATACGGCCTTTTATCCAATATCGGATTGGTAATGGGATTGATACTTTCCTATGGCTTGATAACTGGCACCCAAAAGGTCCCCTGGCTGATTTGTCCTCTCCAAGGCTGATGACGGTGACTGGGCTGCCTTTGGATACAAAGGTTGCTTCGATTGTGGCTAATGGTGGTTGGAGGTGGCCGAATCGGTATGATATGGAAGTGGATCAAATCAGTGAAAGCATGCCAGATTAATGCCCTGATCCTAATAGGAAGGATACAATCAGATGGACTGCTGAACCGAATGGTGAGTTTACCACACGATCAGCTTACCGTTTTTCCAAGGAAATGCGACCAAATGCAACTGGGCCTATATAGTTTGGGGTCCTAATCATATTCCATCTCATGCTTTTATATTTTGGCTTGCCATATTAGGAAAGCTGACTACGCTCGACTGAATAGGGAGATATGTGCAGCAAGCCAACATCTACATTCTGTGTAAGAATGCTGGTGAGACTCACGATCACATGTTTTTTATGCGTCCCTTCTCCTGTAAGATCTGGGACATTCTGTGTTCTCAGGCTGGGATAACCTGGCCGCACCAGGATTGGAAGAGAAATATTGAGTGGATATCCTGTAGGTGGAAGAGCAAGAATGCCTTGTCACTATCCTTTAGGCTCACTCTTGCTGCTGCTGTTTATTTCATTTGGCAAGAACGAAACCGAAGAATATTTGATGATGCCATTGGAAAGACACCTACTCATCTTGCAAATATTATAATTGATGTCATTCGGAGGAAATTAGAAGTCAGTATTAAGGGCTATGATTGCTGCATCAGGAATGTAGCTGCGCAATGGAGCTTGTTGTTAGATGATGCGGATTGAAAAGGTGGATTTTGTCCTGTTCCTGACATGGTTAGAGTATCATTCTAAGTATTTCCGGAGTGCCTTTATTCGGAATGCTGTCTTTGTTCTTGGACGGAGGGTTTGTATCCTCACTTTGGACGGAGTGATTTGCTCACTTTGGATGGAGTTGATTTGCTCATTTTCCATATTGCATGTATTTGCTGCGTTTTCGGTGTGCATTGGTCTTCTTCCGGAGTGCGGGTTTTCCCAAAAAAAAAAAGAGAGTTGTTGACTCTTTTGGTGTGGCTGCTTAATTATCTCATTTTGGACGGAGCGTAGTTTTAAAGAATCCGGAGTGAATCTTCTCCGGAGTGCGCTTATGTCTCCTTCGACGGAGTGTTGAGTTCTCAATTTTGATTGAGTGATCTTGGACGGAGTAATTTGGTTGCTTGGCCAGGAGTTCTGTTCCTCCAGTGTGGGTGGAAAAAATAAATAAAAATAAAAATAATAAATAATAATAATAAAATAAAATAAAAATTCTTTTTGGTCAGAACGTCGTTGTTAGTACTTCCGGTGTGTAATCCCTTCCCCGGAGTGTTTTGTCATTGTCGCCTTGGTCGGTGTGTTTTGTTTGCTCAATTTGAACGAAGTGATTGTTACCATGTTGGACGGAGTTAATTCGCTTGTGCTCCGGAGTGCATGTGGTTCTTTTTTTTCTGGAATCATCTCTTTGACGGAGTGTTTCCAGAGTGAGTTTGTTTTTTTCCGGAGTGCTCCGTGTCTCCTAGGACGGATTGGCTTGGCAGCATGATCCGGAGTCTTTTCCAAAAAAAAAAAATTTTTTCCGGAGTGATCTTTTTTCGGAGTACTTTCTTTGTCTATTTGGACGGAGTATTGTTCTCTCATTTGGACGGAGTGAATTTCTATTCCTGGACGGAGTGATCTTGGACGGAGTGATCTCGATTGTATTTCTAGTTCTTTTATCTTGACCACTATCTTGTCTCCTTGGTCAGTGTGACTTTGGCGGGGTGATATATCGCTATTTGGATGGAGTCCCAGAATGTCGCGTCCCCGGGGTGCATCAGTTGTTATTCTAGAACGGTGTGTATTGGATTGGCAACAAGGTCCGGAGTTCTCTTTATTCATCCGAATAAAGAGTGTGAGGTGACGGGATTGTTTACCTCTATTTGGACGGAGTGGATATGTCAATGCTCCCAGAATGATCCCTTTGCTCGTGACTCTGGTGTGCATGTAGTTTCCTTTTTTTTCGTGATGCTTTATTGCCTCTTTGGACGGAGTGGTTTAGGCGGAGTGTATCATCTACATAGACGATTGGGCCTTATCATGATCCCGGAGTGTATAAACTGTATCTGCGCTGCTCTCTTGATTCCTAGGACGGATTGAGGTTACCATAACAGTAATCGAATAATGCTGTAATTTCTCCTTATGACTTTTCTCATGTGTTTAGGGAACACCCTTCTTTCTATGTTTCTTTTTCCAAGTCGGCAAAACACTTGGTTAATAAACATAGTTATTTGTACATTTTATTTTATTTTAATGTAATTAATTACTTACCCAAAAAAATTAGTAAAGGACCAAACCAGTAGACCCTACTAACAGAAGAAGCAAATAATCGATGATAGATTGTGTTCACTCCACACAATCCAAGGCAATAAATAGGAACAGGACATCCCTTCTCACGGGATCTATCCCCTCTCGTTGGATATAGGACTGGGGTGCCAACCAGGAATAATAACTACCGTCTAGGTTAACGCCCTGAGGAAGGGCGGATGACATATAACTCCATGGACAGAGTTATCATCGATTACCACCACAACATTCTGAGGCATGCTAGAGAACCTAACTTGACTGTATATCCGTCCCGGGTCCTAATTAATAGTATCAGAAATAATTTTTCCTCTTATTTCTTAACTAAAAAATATTTTCAGTTTTAAAAGTCAGTCAGAGTTTCACAATAACTGTTTAGTCAGTTTTAAAACATACAGTAATAGTTTATAATCCTTAAGTTTCACTTCAGAACATATAGAAACAATTTGAAACCCTTCAAATTTGTTTCAAAAATCCTCAAAAATTTAGCAGTATAAATCAATGTAAATGTTTTAGACATAAATCACATGCTGGACATTATCACGTAACATATTAACTTTTATATATCATAAATTATGGAAAATAAAGTATCAAATCTTCAATTTTCGTACCTAGGGTTTTGCCAAAATTTTCGGATGATAAACGAACACCAAACACATGTATTTTCATGAAATCAGAGGTACATTTAGCAGTATATACTAGTAAACAAAATCTATCCGATTAATCAGGAAAAACATGCCTTATTTGTAGTAAATATGCAGAACATTGATTTAAAGCATAAATACTATTTTTGAGATACAAACAAGCTATAAAAATGAAAATATAACGTCCGAGGTACACTTGTCTGAGCTCGATCTACAGTTAATGTTATTCTGATCGGGACTAGACTATAGATTTCCCCCCTTCATTTTTTGTTCCCTCTCCTTTCTCTCTTCTCTCCTTCGTTGACTGTTAGGCTCTAGCTGAAACAAAACCCCCAAAACCCAAATTTCCCTTTTAAAACACGAAGGGACGGAGTCGCGTGCGGGTCCATGTGACCGCCGCTCGAACATCGATTGAGCTCTTCTCGAGAGGTCACTTGCACAAAGACGCGCTCGAGCGCACTGCTCATATACAAGGGTCGCTCCTGCCTTGCCTCGGGCTCACCCTCGAGCACAACTTTCACATTTTTTTGATCGAGGGGTGCTCGAGTAGTATTCGAGTGCCCTGCACTCCCTTTGCCCATTTTGCCTCATTTTGTTCCGGTACCAAATTTTTCCACATTCATAAACCTAAACATGATTTCCATCCACATAATTTTCATGTTCCGGGATCAGGATCTCACATTCTCCCGCACTTAAAGAAATTTCATCCTCGAAATTAAATAGAGCTATATACCTCAAGAAAACAAGTAGGGATATTCACTTCGGATTTTGTCTTCGCGCTCCCATGTGGCTTCCTCTAGTGAATGATTCCTCCAGAGTTCTTTCATTAGGGGAATGGTCTTAATGTGGAACCTCTGATCTTTTCGATCTAGAATCTATAGCGCCTCGTTGATATAGGATAAATCCTTATCGATGGTCAAGGGCTCATACTCAATCACTTGTGCAGGATCTTGGACATACTTTTGAAGCATCGATACATAAAATACGTGGGATGCTACTATCAGTGGCGCCCCTTCTGTTTGTGGCTATCACTGGAGCATTTTATTCTGGTGTGGGATGCTGCTTTGAGGAGCTTTCCTCTGTTCTACTAATTGCTGGGGCAGCTCCCGGCTGTTTGCTCCTCTGGTTTATTAATGGATGCTGTAGGATATTGGCCATGCCCTGCAAGATGTTTTTGCTGTTGGCTTTGCTATGTTCTGTGCTGGTGTGCTGCATAGAAGCCCTTGCTGGTTCTGGTTCGCTAATTGGCCGGAGTGCCTTTTCGCAAAAAGGCCGGAGTGCCTTTTCGCAAAAAGGGCGGAGTGCCTTATACTAAAAGGACGGAGTACCTTTTACGCTAAAAGGCCGTAGTGGCTTTTGCAAGATGATTCCGGAGTGAATTTATTCTCTGTTTGGCCGGAGTGGCCAGGCGTGAGTTGTGGCCGGAGCTACCAAATTCCGGAGTGCTGCTGTTGTTAACAG